>JAOWBL010002158.1:0-14095 GCA_028564865.1 Zenarchopterus dispar
TAGATCCCATCCCTACAGGACTTTTCAAAGATGTCTTGCCATTGATTAATGATTCAGTTATGAATATTATCAATTTACCTTTATTAATGGACTACGTGCCACAGGCGTTTAAAGTTACTGTAATTAAACCACTACTTAAAAAGCCTTCGTTAGACACAGCTGTCTTAGCTAATTACAGGCCGATTTCCAACCTTCCTTTCATTTAAAAAATTCTTGAAAGAGTTGTTGCTGGACAACTGTGTGATCACTTGCAGAGAAATTATTTATTTGAAGAGTTCCAGTCTGGATTTAGAGTTCATTATAGCACAGAAACCGCACTAGTGAAGGTTACTAACGATCTCGATGGCTTCTGATAGTGGACTCGTCTCCGTGCTTGTTCTCCTTGATCTCAGTGCAGCTTTTGATACAATCGACCATGACATCTTACTACAGAGGCTAGAATACTCCGTTGGTATTAAAGGGAATGTACTACACTGGTTTGATTCTTATTTATCTGACAGATTCCAATTTGTGTATGTAAATGGGGAGTCTTCCTCATACTCAAAAGTTAGTCATGGAGTCCCACAGGGTACTGTGTTGGGACCAATTACTGAGGTGGATCCTGCCTGGAAAAATTAATAAGTAATTGCGACAAAAGTGTTTTTTTTCCAACCAAGCTGTAAATATATTTGTAAATGTAAATAAAAAAATAAATGTAAAAGTATTGTAAATGTAAATATGTTGTTTTTGACATAATACAACTACAACAACCATTGCTGAAAGCAAAGGTAATCGTCTACTCTGGCATTATTCTAAAAAAATACCTTTTTAAGGTAAACAAAAAATGTTTTAAATTATATGAGTGATTAATTGCTATTAATCACAAATCAACTGACAATCTTTTGATTAACCATGAGTAAAAAAATGTATTTGACAGACCTAGAAATTATACAGTTTAGTAAAACTGACACAAATTCACATAAAACTTGAAAAATCGTAAATTACAGAAAAACTATGTTATTTCAAGTTAGAATATTGAAACTCATTTTGTTTTTGTAAGATATAATCATTATCTCTCACAACTGATGTAAGAGAGACGAAGTCTCTCCTTGTGATGCCTCGGACATATGGTGTCTAAACTTTTGCTCTTTGATTGTACACATTAAGTACACTTCCATCAGTGGGGGTCCCCGGTAAATTTTTTGGGGCCAGATCGTTGATGTGTGTCCCTGGAAAAGTGACTCTGAATCTTTGCTAATGGAAATGCACCTGTAGATGTTCTCTGCTTTCTGTGTCCCCCAGCAGCTCTTACCACACTGCTGCTGTTCAGTAACTGCACAAAACCCAAATGGTGCAAAAAAAAAAATTACAAAAAAAAAAAAAAGGAAAAAAACAAACAAACTCAAAAGGCAATTTAAACTCCCTTTTATCTTTGACATATTTGACAGTGTCCAACTTAAACAAGCATAACATAAACAGTCGCTTTGCATTTCCAGGCTGTTTTTTTATCCCCCGTTCAACATTTGGCATCCCTGGATGCAAATTTAAATGGAAACACAAATATGTGAAGAACAGGATGAAAGAGAGAGAAAAAAAAGGGCAGACCAACTGACTCACAGGGACTTCCACATATTTGGCAGCTGCTTTCACCTTTCAGGGGGGAGTCAGCAGGGTGAGGAAGACAAAGAGGAAGAAGAAGATGTAGTTTCCAGCAAAGAACAAACTGTCTCTGTGAGCAGTGGAAACAAGAATGTGACACTCTGCTTCCAGGAACAAACACATTGCTACTCACTGTGAAAGAAAGGATTGAGGAGAAGAAGCTGCCTTCATCGTATCTTGAGAGCTTGGAGAGAACACCATCTAAAACAGCAGCAAACTGCAGATGGAGAGGAACACAATAACAGTCTACTATCTTTATTTTTCCCTTGCTTCTTGCAATTTTTAAGGGGGACTTTAGATTTATTTTATTTTCAAAAAATGGAGAAAATCTGTCAGCAAAAATTTAACTAGCTTAAAACATTTTTTTTTGTTTTTATTTTCTTCAGTCTTCTAAATCCAATTTAATATTTCTCAAACAGTAGAAAATGTTAGAAACTGACAGTGTATGTGTGAGATAGATAGATAGATAGATAGATATGGACACAGGTCCACCATGGTATTTAAAAAGACTAAAACAAAAACTAAGATAATAATGTACAATAGTAAAAAGATATCAGGATTTGCTTGAAGGTCATAAAGAAATTTACCTTGGACACAAGGGAGGAAATCATTTCTTTGAATGCCTCATCAATCAAAACATCGATTTTGGAGTGGTATTGTTGCTGTGGTGGTAATGGTGACCGAAGTATGTTGGTAGTGAAGACAGATGTTTATGTAGGAGACACAGACAGGGAAGAAAAAAGCATTAATTTATTTTTTCTTCATAAAAGTGAGGATCATTTCTTTCTTCATTTAGCAATGACTCCTCATCTTGATACTGAAAAAGTGTTTTTTTAAAAAAAAGAAGAAGAAAGCCAACAACACTGGAAAAACAGTCCTCATGTGCAGACACATACACACACAATCTCCCCACCCAGCAAGGTGTGAAAAACCTTCCCATCTGTATTACGCTGCTAAGTTAAGCAGCTAATAGGATGCATTATGCTGGTGAATAACATCCCTATTCGAGGCAGAAAAGCGAAGGAATCTGAAGGATACTTTTTGTGCACCTCCCCACAATTAGAGCAGCCTTGTACTCCTCTAAAGCACCGGTCAAGCTGTGAGGACCAAAGGCTCACACAAGATTCAATTAATCCGCCATTTCATGTCTGGTTTGCCCTCCCCCCTCCCCCTGGAAAAAATATTCATGGCACCTTTTTCTTTTTCAGGAGTGAGAGTTAAAAAAGGCTGGGGGTGAGTGCTGAATGACAGCAGCAGCAGGGGAGTTCATCTCTTGGCAACAATGCCCTTTCACTGGCCATCTAAAGAATGCCCAAATTAAAAATTTCAATCAACAAAGCACACAGATTGCTGACAAACTACGGGTCCAGGAGGTCACTGCCAAATTTCGTTTTTTTTTTTCCTTTTCTTCCACAGGTCTGCAAAATGGCAGCTCTCTTTCAGCAGAATCTTTCTGGCTAATCTTGAGGTCTTCTCATTTTTTTCTGTCTTCTTACCTCAATTAACACTGCTGCTTTCTTTTTGCTTACAATGACATTTATAGAAAAGTAGGGAGAAGGTGAAATTGTTGGTCTCTGCCATATGCAAAGCAAAAACTGAAAAGAACAATTATTTCTTTTGAAAACATTTTTGTTTTGTTTGTTTGTACTCCCACTGCTGTTCATTCAGCTCTACATCTTCTTTTAGGTCTGAATTGCTTCACATTTTAACACTGATCCCCCTCTAAATACTACCTTTGTGAACTCAGCAAGATAATGAAAGGAAAAAAAAATCTATCTATGAGAAGATTTTATTTCAAGATGTTTAATGTTTGGAAAAACTGTTAAGGTTAGACCCTTTACATACATATCTATACACACACACACACACACACACACACACACACATATATATATATATATATATATACAGTATATGCATCCACATACGTGTGTATAGGTGTACCTGTACACACACACACACGCATGCATATCCTACCAGTGGCTGGAAAAGGCTGGAGTGAAAGAAAACATGGAGGCATTAAGACCAGGCCTTGAGCACAAGAGCTACAGAGGCCAGGGTCTATCACACCAGACGAGACCCTAGCTACAACGGAGACGAGGTCTACCACACCAAACAAGACCCCAGCTCCAGACTGTAAAAATGTCCCAGAAACAATGCAGCACATAACAGAGGGATGCAAGAAAACTTTGAGTGTTGCAACAAAATTGGACAATTACTGGCAAACCAAATACAGCGTAAAAAAAGAAAAATCAACTATCTTATCTATGATCAGCTCATCAGGAGAAGTAATTCAGAACCCATAAGAAAATAGTGATGTATTTAAAATCTTTTAGTCAACTTATGGGCAAGATGGGAACCCAAATCAGTCAAACAGATGCGCTTTTCAGAAATTTAGAGCTTTCATAATTGCCAAATGAACAAGCAAATATGTTAGACAACACCTTTGCTCTTGAAGCACTCCATAAAGCACTGGAAAAAATGCCAAATAATGCATCACTGGGACCAGATGGATTTTACCCAATATTTCATAAACATTTTTGGCAAATATTATCATCACTTTTTTTTTACAAAGTTGGATCTGAAATTCATGTAAAATTTATCAACTATTCTACTGCTTTCAGAAAATGAATGAGATCCTGCGATTTAAAATAACTTTTACCACTGGTAATATTAAATAAATAAACACAGGTGATATTAAATATTTGGGTGTCAATGTTTCCCCTAGGCCGTATAACTCTTAAGTCAAAACTACATCCCTTTGCCTAAAAAACAGAGCAATATTTAAAACCCTGGGCTAACATCCCAGTTTCACATAGGGGCCGGAAAGCTACAGTTAAAATGAAAACGCATGTGGAAATGAATGACCTATTCTGAGCCCTACCAGTTACTCCTACAGATAACCGCTTCAGCTGAGTCAACTCGTTAGTAACACAATCCTACTGGAAAAACAAGAAACCCAGAATTAGTTTTTATCAACACTACAAAAGGGAAAGTCATTAGGAAGCTCCCAAAATTCAATATTTTTACCGATTAAGAACAATGAAATTAAATGAAAAGCTTTTATTGTCATTATACAAAGTGTATAATGAGACATTGAGTGACTTCTCCCTTTTAAGATGCAATAAAAAAAGAAAATAAACAAAATAAAAATAAAGATAAATACATACGAATAAAATTAAATAAAAAAAAATAAGATAGTAAAATAAGAAATAATCTATAGGCCTTGTAGTGCAAATGATACAGAATCAGTCCTGGTATTCAAATGGGAAAATGATTTAACAATCCCCCCCAGCCTCAATTTCTGGACAAAAATCTGAAATAACATCTTCTCTATCACAAAGAACAAAACATGTTTAAACTTGGCATCAGTGGACACAGACATGTGTTCACAATGCACCACAGGTAAGACTGATGATAACATTTATGCCGAATGGTCCTCCCCCATTTCATGGCTTCTGGTTTACAGTAACAGAGAAATGATCCACCACTTTGAGCTGCAGAATCACTTTATCTCCACCGTTGTGTTTACTCGGTCACTTTACAGAACTTGACAATTTCCCAGTTAAATATAGAAATCCAGTCCTTGTTTCTGTAACTATTGCCAAGAAAACAATTCTTATTTGGAAATCTAATAACTGTTTGCACATCAATTAACCAACCTACTTATTGACTATACAGACCCTTTCCAAAAAATTAGAATATCATAGAAAAGTTTATTTATTTCCATAATTCCTTTCAAAAAGTTAAACTTTCAGAGATTATAGATTCAGGGCCCACAATTTAATCAATTTCAAGTATTTATTTGTTTATTTTTACATAATTTGGGGGTCATAAAACCCATGAAAAAAGGAATTCAAAAAATTAGACTACTGTGGAGAAATCACCATTTACTTCTCAGTTTTTGCAGAAAAAAAAGAAAGAAATTAGGATCACATCAAATCAATCAAAATATGGTATTTTCAAAAAGATATGTCAATCTTCAGTACTTGGTTGGAAATTCCTTTGGCTTAATCACTGCCTTGAAGCGCCATGGCATTGATGCAATCAGCCTCTGGCATTGCCTGGGAGTTATGGAAGCCCAGATTTCCTTGATGCTTCCTGTCAGCTCTTCTTTGTTTTTTGGTCTGGTGCCCCTCATTTTCCTCTTGATAATACCCCATAGATTCTTGATGGGGTTTAGGTCCGGCGAGTTAGCTGGCTAGTCAAGCAATGTGATGGCACGGTCTGTATGTGTGTGTGTGTGTGCATATATATATATAAATATGATTAAATCTGTCCGACAGTTAAAGCTTGGCCAAAATGTCCACAGTGTGGACAATAAGGCAAAGTCCACCAGTACATCTACATCAGAATGTCTGAAAAATAAAAGCCATGGTATAGTAATGGCTTGTCAATATCAAAACAACATTAAAATACTGTCAGAAACAGTATTTCACTGAAATGCTGTTTCCAACCTTCAGATTGTTTTACAATATAATGACAAAGGCAGCTGACTAAGTTCTCAAATGTGACTTTTTAGTTGAAGAGTGATCCAACCTCTAAGAAGAAACAACTTGTTTTACTATGCATTGACTACAAAGGGAAATGTAAGTGGAAGGAGAGGCAATGAGGAAATGGAGGGACTTACCCACTGTTTGTCAATCTGGAATTGAAACAATGACGCACAGGATAGATGGACATGAAGGTCGGGGGAGAACATGAGGCAAAGGAAAAGAAACAGGCACAGTGAGCCAGCATGTAATATTTAACAGTACAAAACTTTCATCAGCTGGTTTAATGCATGGTTGGTGGTTAATATATGGTGAATAATAATTATTGTTTCAATTCCCAAGTTGAGTTTCCATGGAAAACCTGTAGTGTCATAGGAGGGTTGGAGAACCAAAGGGAAACAGTTTTCCTTATGCTTTATTTCTTAATGAATACTACTTTGACAAATTTCACATCATCACACCATTAAAATCTAAATCATGTCATTACTAACTTACTTAGTACAAATCCCCGGGTGAAAGAAAAAAAACTTAAAATGCTTTAAGAGGCAAAAAAAACAAAAACAAAAACAAAAACTGATCATTTGAAACAGAAATCTCACCCAAAAACTGCTGGAGAAAAGCAAAGTTTATAGAATATACAAGTAATTTGAAAATTCTCCAGCCTACATATTTGTTGATGGTCGGTACAGATGCATCTACAAAGTCTCATTTTTTCTCAGTAAAGATGGATTGATGCTAACCGCCTTGTGCTGAACTCTGTCAGACAAACATGGATCAGCTCAAACGTTATTTCTTAATGAATTATTGGAAAAATGTCTGGCATCTGTGGAGTATATAATTGTCAAAAGATTCATGGACCTTTTACAAATGTGAGAGTGTAAAGGCCGAGGATAGAAACCACTACTCGATTTATGTGACTTTCTCTTGCAGTGACATCTATGGTTCGAAACCTGTCAAACCACTGAGTTCAATCACATGAGTACCTTTGAAAAATCTTTTTTTTTTCAGCACATTCTGCTGCTTCATCTACAAATGTAACCTGTGATTGTATAATTGTGCTGATGTGGGAATAAGTCACAAAAATTCAAGCTGTGACATACAAGAATGTATTAGACACAAAATACCAGTCAGGGACCATAATTTGACTAAAATGTGTGCTGGAAAGTGAAAACTTTGTCAAGCATTCATGTGCAAGTGAAAACTGATAACTTCAGTTCACCCTGTGAAAACCCTTACTTTTAAAAACTCAAATGTTTTTGTCAAATTACAATATATTTCCACAGAAATCAGTTTATGTTTTAAGTTGAAGTTTTAAAACTTTAAATTTTTTTTCCCCAATCACAATTATTTTCTGGACGTATTGTTCATCTTAGCAGACAGGCTCTCTGATAGCAGACTCACATTTTATTGTGTCACCAAATAATAGAGCGCAATTGTGAAACTTTTCTCATTCTAAGACTGACGTGTTTTATTTTCGTTTCGAGTCCTAATGCATCACCCTTTCATGACTTCAAAACCAAACATTTAAAAACCAGCTGAAAGACGGTATGTTATGAAGGATTTTCTTCTTTTGATTCATTTTTCAAAGAATCTGAACATTTATTTGTCAAGGTTATTCAGATGTTGGACTTTTTTAGGCCCAGAGAATTACATCCTGAAAAGCTGAATCATATACAACACAATGCCAAACTGTTGTATTTGGAAATCTGGAGGAATTTTATGGAATGATTATTTTCCTCTCAAGTTGACAAATGATAAACAAGAAGATTTTAGTCATTTGTTGACGTCTCCATTCAGTGTGGTTTTCTTTGATGTTTCTGCTAGAATGGTTAAAAACATTTGAGGTGTCTTCTAGCAGGGTGGAAAAAAAATATTTTATTTAGATTTTATTTATTTTTTAAAATTTGTCTGCAATTCTTCCTTTGGTGGCCTCGGGGTCATTATAATTGCTTCTAAGCTATGTACATATCTGTTTTTAATCTGGACGCTGAACCCTGACCTGAGCCCTCACGCTGCCTCATGTCAGTGTTCATTTTTCACTTGTTCATTTTCTATTATTCTGTCATGTGTGAGGAGGAATACAGGATGGATTTATACAAATGAGACTCCACCTACAGAACAAACACTGCTTTTTAGTCTAGTTGCAAGATACAGTCAAGGACTGAGTTGGCATTGCCCAGCAGGCAGCCTGTAAAACAGAGGACACGGTACAGATAGGCGGTTTAAGTTTAACAAAAAAAATTTGAAAATTCATTGCGAATCATTTCAACTATAATGCCACAGAATTTGAACATTTGCAAAAACAAATATATACATAATAGTTGTCTTACCACTTAGGTTTTATCTTTGTCTTGTTTATATTATTTATCTTTTTCTTGCAAATAATCTTTTGAATGAGTTTAGAGTCATATTTATTGGGTTCAAGTGTGTAATGAGAATTTTGTACTTAATATGAGGTTCCATTTTTGAATTATTCCTCATCAAGCCTAAAATCTAGATCTTCCCAGGATGAAGTTAGAGTCTAAAAACCCCAGGTTCCTCACTGCTGATATTCTGTTAATCTCATTTAATGTTGGAAGCAGCTTGTAGACTCCAAACCATCATGAGGTGCCTCAGAAGAAAACACGCACAAACACAAGTGAAGTTTGACATGTTCGGGGACTACATGGTCCTTTAACAGTTTACTTGTTTTGTTTTTTGTGTAGGCTTCTGTACTTGACTAAGAAATAATTTTTGATAAATAACAAAAATACCAAACCGTGGTACAATTAAAAAGAAAGGTTGAATTGTTTGCTTGCAGGAACATTAGTCTTTTACATGGTTAGGCAACACCTGCTAGTAGCAGGTTGAACCTTTTCGAAAGAAGAACAACAGTTAATCTTGTATCAAAGGCAAATATTACATCCTCAGTTGCAGCACATTTTGCTTTTAAGGCCTGATGAGAAGGGGGAGTCACAGTCAGACTGACATGGACATGATTGGTTAAAATTTGGCAGAGTCAACAGAAAAGGCAGGATCCACTCTGTGTGGCTAGATATTCTCAGAAGTTCACTTGTGACAATTATTTTAAAAAAATGCCAATAACGGACTTCGATAAACCCTTTCAGTTGCTTGCAGCATGTGAACAGCTGGATGCTATCAAGCTTACTTCAATTAAATCAAAACAATACAGAAATAATTCTATCTGACAATAAACAAAAATAATAAAAAGTTCCTGCCCAGCTTGAGTCCAGAGGGCTGAAAGATAAGAACCCAAGTTAGATATCTTGAGGTTTTAATGGACTCAGACCTGAGCTTCAACAGCGACATCAAGGCTAAAACAGAATTTTATGACCTCAAACAAATATAAAAAGTCAGAGATCTGATGTAGAAAAACTCATCCTCCATCTCCAGCAGACATGACTATTGTAAAGCCCTTCTGTTAGGTCTTCCCAAAAACCAACGAAACAACTTCAACTTCAAGTCATCCAGAACGCTGCTGCCAGAGTTCTAACGAGAACCAGGAAAACTGAACACATTAGTGCTTTTCTGAGATCCTCATACTGGCTGCCAGCCACCTACAGAATAGACTTCAGTGGTGTTGTTAGTTTACAAATCA
Source organism: Zenarchopterus dispar (assembly GCA_028564865.1). NCBI lineage: Eukaryota > Metazoa > Chordata > Actinopteri > Beloniformes > Zenarchopteridae > Zenarchopterus > Zenarchopterus dispar. The sequence continues at coordinate 9,730 of JAOWBL010002158.1, forward strand.
ATAAACAATATAGGCTCAGAAGACATTTTGGATCTTCTTGTAGAATTTAGACCCAGAAGGCCTCTGAAAGCTTTAGATAAAATACTTTATTAATCCCCAAAGGGAAATTAATTAATGTAAGCTCTGTGAGCTATGTCAGTTAGCTTGTAGAACAACATTAAAATCCTAACGCGTAAGTTTGATGTTAAATTAAATGAGACGTTTATTACTATTATTTGGGTTATGTGATAATAGCATTATTAAACTGCAACCAGCAACTGCACACCAAACTAAGAAGAAACAAGCACATCTTTAAAGCAAGTGGCTCTGAAAAGATGAGAATGCAACATATTCCCAAAAAACAGAGTTAGAAACCAGTTGTTACACGCTTCATAGAATAGCAAAAAACTGCTATGCTTTCTCCAGACTAATTCTGACTTTATGCCTATCTTTGGTATTTCTTCATCATAAATTGTGTATAAAACTGAATTCATACAATCTGAAATGATAGTGATTATTTGTTACAGTGACAAGGTAGCTTAAATTCTTTACTTATTATCTATACTGGTAATTATTTATCTGATTCTCTCTGCACAAAAATATGGAAATGTACGCGGGTTTCCAGCTGACTAGCACAGGCTCCAGGTGTGACACTGACAGTTGAGGGTTATGCACAACTTAGGCATACAGGCTAACCAGTATTGTCCTCAAAAGTTCTGTCCTCATCTTTTGTCCAAGTGGCAAGACACCAAAACATCTGAACTTTATGTGGTATGCAAAAGAACAAAAGGACTACCACACATTTTGCCACCACTCTTCATGTCATCCTGTTTGCTTCCTCAAATTGTTGCTATTGAGAAAATATCACAACTCTGGCTTTACTTCTTGCAGCCTGGTTTTGGCTGTAGTTATCTTGAACAGACTTTCTTTCGTTCACTGTGGATTTTGGTGTGTTCTCAGGCTTTGAATCTATTCCACTGATGATATAAGTTCTGCCTCTTACAAGCTCACCTTCAACGACTCAGATGTTTCAAGGATGTAGGAGTACACATAATGAAAATGAGCAAAAAGGAAGACAATAATTATTGTTATTTCACTGGCTTTGCATTAATTGGAATATTTTGGAATGTATTGAACTATGTAGTTGAAGTGCCTTTAGATGACTTTAGTCATGATTTGTCGCAATATAAAAAAAAAACTGAATTGAATTAAATTAGAAAAAATCTAGTTGACTGAATCATTTCCCTCAGCTTGAATAAAATGCTTCATTGTGGTTTTTACAATGCCACAGCCACAGATGACATGTTTTTCATGTTAATTCTAATAAGTTACTTCTTTTTAAAAAGAAAAAACTAGGAAGTGTTTTTCAAACCATCACTTGCTCCACTTTAATGGGTTTTTTTTTGGTGAACTGTGTGTGGGTTTATTATGCCTGATAAACTTCTTTTTTTTAAAAATTGCATTTAGCAGATGTTTTTACTCAAAGTGAAACTGCTTAAAAGTGACTTTTACAAAAAACTTTAATCTGTTTACATTTTGTTACGTATCATGACAGTGGAAAAAAGCAGTCAGTATGTGGATGAATAAAGCTGAAATGCCGAGCACCTCTGTTGAAAACAGAGTGTTTGTAAGGAGGAATAAATGGACAGAAAGTGTTTTCAGGCAGCAGAAGACTGCATATGATGGAGAACTGAAGAAGCTGAAGGTTAAAAGAGCAGCAAGTGTAGCTCTCGGTCAAGACTGCCAGTGGACAAGGGTTTTACTCTCAGAGATACGAAGGCCACTGCCTCACACAGACTTCACCACCATCCATTTAGCAGCTCACTTCGAGCATTTGGCTGTTTCAAGTGAGGACGAATACACCTGAACTGTAATTTCACTGGATGCTTGGAAGGGAACTTACAGTTTAGTGGCTGATCTGACAGTTTGACTTAACCTGGTGAGTCTATTCCCAGAAAGAAAAGACAGCTGAACAGTTTTCAGAAGCTAACACACTTTCACTTGGTAAGAATAAATCCGATGGTGAGCTCCGAGATGCCGAAAACAGCTATCCATTCAGACCAGCTGATCAAATCAGATATTGACTCTTGATGTTCTGAGTAGAATTTTAAATAGGATTTGACTAACTAACCATTTTTTTTAACTGTGGTTATTTTAAGGAAACACGAAACATGACAAGCAAGTCCTGCTAAAGTCACCGGTTAGCACACAACTTCACTATATGACATTGCAAATAACCGACAACGACCAAATAACAAAACTGCTACTACTATTTATTTTGTTAACTTTTATTGCTTCACAACTTCTGGTTTACAAACCAGAGGTGCCAATGAATTTCAAATAAGAAAACCTGTGTGAGTTTTGGTTTAGTGGTGCTGCAGAGACACCGCAGTTACAAATAAGTAAGCAAGCAAGCAACTTTATTGTCAAAACTGCCATATTTACAGGATATACAAAGAGTTTAAATCAATATTCCTGGTCCAAGAAAAACAACAACAATGTATATGTAAAAACTTAAGAATAAAAATTAAAAATATATACATGGTAGAAGATATCTATGAAAAGAAAGATCCAACTTGTCTGAAAGCATATGTACAGTGTAATCTGGCAATAGGGATTGTACCAGGGTGAAAGTGGGGGGGGGGGGGGGGGGCACCAAAGATTTTCTCAGCTGGTCTCACTAAGCACTGCAGCATCCTTTAGTAGGATGAGGTGCAGCTAGCTGCCATACCACACAGTGATAAAGCTGGTCAAGATGCTCTCGATGGTCGCGCAGTAAAAGGTGGACATGATGGGGGCTTTTGCTCTGACTCTTCTTAGTCTGCCGAGGAAGTGGAGGCACTGCTGGGCTTTGCTGACCAGTGATGTGGTGTTGCTGCTACAGAAGAGGTCCGTGAGATGCACACCCAGAAGCTTGATGCTGCTCACTCTCTCTACAGCAGCACCGTTGATGGTCAGTGGAGGGTGCTGTGGAGGCTGTCTGGAAGTCGACAACAATCTCTTTGGTCTTCTCCACATTGGGAGAGAGAGTGTTGTCTCTGTACTACACGGCCAGTTGGCTCACCTCATCCTGGTACTCGTTGCTGTTGAGCCCCACCACAGTCGTGTCAGCAGCAAACTTGAAGAAGACGTTGCTGTTGTGTGTTGGTCTGCAGTTATGGGTCAGCAGGTATTAGGAGGCTGAGGACACATCTTTGGGGAGCTCCAGTGTTCAGAGTGATTGTGCTGGATGTGTTGCTGCTGATCTGGACTGCCTGTGGTCTCTCAGTCAAGAAGTCCAGCAACCAGTTGCATAATGAGATGTTCAGTCGAAGACGGGCCAGTTTCTGGATCAGCTGCTGAGGGATACCGTATATACCCGTTGATAGGTCGACCTGCTCATAAGCCGAGAGGAGTGTTTTGGGGTTCAAAATCAAGTTTTTTGCCTTGACCCACTCATAAGTCGAGTGTGATTTTTTGGACATAAAGAGATATCAACTTGTGTTAATTCAGTGAACTAAACCAGATTCAACGAAACTTACATTTTCTGCGATGGTGGTTGTGAAACTATGCAATTATCGGGCTAATTATCGTCTGAGATGTCATTCTGTACCGTTGTCTGCTAATTCTATGTTTATACAGGAAGTAGCATGTGAAGCAGGTTTATATCTAATGCGTTGATGAATAAACACGGTTCTGGTCGTCTGGTGTCATAAGTGTGTCAATTGAACAATACTGTGTCTCGGTACGCTATCAATTTTTGTGTGTTATTGTTTGTCCAGTTTTAAATGTCTGTGAGTGCACAAATGTGTTTTTCTGGTTCTGTTAATAAACGTAACTAGTGCTATTCCTTTAGTATCGGATAATTAGCGCGTAGATTGTCGGGTACTTGCTTTAAAAACACAAAGGTAAGAAAACAAAACAACATTTTTTTTTTAGTTTATTGATGATCAAAGTTGTTTGTTGCTATTAACCACTAGAGAAGTTAAACTGTCGATGTATTAATGTACTTCGGCCGACTTTAAACACCGGAAAAAATTGTCTTCGACTGACTCACTCATAAGTCGCGTGCACTTTTTGGGACTGATTTTCTGGGGAAAAAAATCTCGACTTATGAGCAAGTATATATGGTAATTGTTAAAAGCTGAACTGAAGTCCAAGAACAGCATCTTCATGTATGAGTCCTTGGTGTCGAGGTGGGTGAGAACTGAGTGGAGGGTGGTGGAGATTGCATCCTCGGTGGATCGGTTGGCCTGATATGCAAACTGGTAGGGGTCCAGGAAAGGAGGGAGGACAGACTGAGGGCAGATGGGGGTGGGGGTGTCTTCTGTGCAGGGGTGCTGTTGTCAGCTTCAAAGCATCCAAAGAAGTCGTTCATACTGTTCAGCAGAGTGATGTCACTATTACA
>JAOWBL010002160.1:0-14093 GCA_028564865.1 Zenarchopterus dispar
AATGTGACAAACACATCTGCAAAGATGAATTTGCAAATGCCTCCATCTTTAACTAATGTGTGTGTGTGTGTGTGTGTCTGTGATATTTCCAGTTTGGTATCGTGTTTCAAACACACTTCCAGTTTAGTTAGGGTCACATGGTATAAGAGCTGAGAGTAAAAATTCATTTCTATTAAATGTTTGCATATTTTTTTATTACACATTACCATTAATTTGTGTGTTTGTAAGCATGCACTAAATTCTGTGTTTACAGTTCAGGGAAGAATGGTTGTCATTAATTGCTGAGCAGATAATGACTTAAATCTATATTCAGTGCATCTTTTGTCTCAGAGCAGAGGATTGAATCCCCTCAACACAATCATGTCTCAGCAGGCTCGATCTCCTTTGGTTTGTGGAGGAGAGCTAAGAGGTGAAGTGGTGACAAAAACCTTTGACGAGGCATAGACAGTATATCAAATCCAATCGATGAGTTATTCCCTTTGGCTGGTGAAAACCTCTCAGCTGGTAGTTACGAGACTCTGGCTGCTGCGGCTCTGGTGAACACTTTTGACAAACTACACTGAACAAAATGCAAAGCAGCTTCTGTGTTCGGTGCTCCCTCTCAGCCTGCTGCTGACGTTTTGATGAACGACCCGACTAACAGCAGATGACAGTATGGAGACCTGGTGCATCTCTTCATCAGCGTGGGGGGGCTCTGATGTTTGAAGTGGGTTTGCTTCTGTTTGCTGTCTGCTGTTTACCCGTTTAGCCTCGGAGACAGGCGTCTAACCTCAAATGAGGCTCACAATCTCTCGTTTAGTCCCTGCTCCCTCTCTTGGCTTGGCTTCAGGGCACAGATTCATTTCTCTGACTCTAACACAGGAGCTCTGCTCAGACACACTAAAATGCTCCTCAAACGTATCCTGGAGGAGCTGTGGTTAAAACAAGGTTATTCCTGCTAACGCTCTGATTGATTCATACCACCATGGTTGCCACTACTTACTCTTTTCCATGATGAATTAATCAATCGATGGATCTGTTCATACATTAGAGAAAATGAAATTATTAGCTCACTTGGAATGACTTAAACCTGAATACTTTATTACAGTGAATTGACAAAGCTCCTGCAGTCTCATAACTCATGCACTGATCTGTCTTTGAAAAACTAGAAAACTGCTACTTTAAAAGGCTAAATGAGAAAGGAAATTGTATGAATGGAATAAGAAATATTTTAGAAAGAAATGATGACAAGAAAATTGCAGAAGACTGTGAAAAGCTGGAACTAAATGCCTTTGTTATTTCCCCTTAGCTCTTTGAATGTCCTTATGTTCCCTACTTCTGGTAACTTTTTGTCTTTGTCTCCTTTTTTTCTGAGGCACAAAGAGGGGGGACGAGGTGGGGTGGTGGGGTGCTGGCTGTGATGGTGGTCCTCACACATCCACATGACAAGAGAGTCAGCCCTACTGAAACCGCAGACAGATGTCTTCATAAACTCTCCAGCTCCCAGTCTGCCTCCTTCTGAGAGGCAGGGGTGACTTTGAGCGATGACGGATGTCTCCGGTGAGTGTGTATGTGTGTGCTCGAGTGTGTGTGTGCCTTTGTTTTTTAACAATGATGATCGGAGTGACAGCTTGTAGTTCGTCCCACGCTGAGCGGTGTGGACGATGTCAGCTCTTTAATGTCCCCCTTCATTAGAGAACTTACTGAGACAGCGCACATGTGATTATTTTTTTTCAGTGTGGACAATCTGTTTAAAAACTCACACTTATTTATACAAACTCTGTGCGAACAGCCTGTTGTTGTTTCGTGAACGCCTTCTACATGTCCGTTGACCTCAAAGAGACAGGTCACGGTCATTCGCTCTCACAGAGTGTGCAGGCACAGAGGCAGGAGTTGGGTTGATGGGCAAATACTGCAGGAAGCATGAGTACTGATTCATGTTTTAAAATTGCACATGTTAACATGCAGTCAGCACAGATATTAGATACTTTATTTAAATAATAAATGTTAATGCTAATAGGAAGATGTAAATGTCTTATAAATACAATGCTATCAGTTCAGCCAGCACCCATCTACAGTTGGTTTGGCTGCAGCCTCATCTCAGGCTTCTCGACATGCATTATACATTCCTACAGAAAAATAAAAAAATTAAAAAAAAATCTGATGTATAACTGTGCAACTAAACTGCAGTCACCTTCATGGAAGTGGGAACTCTACCCATAATGACAGTGTCAGTGTAATACCCTTTGCACAGTTTATTAGCAGAAATGCAACACATGATTCATATTTTTTATTTATTTATGCACAATTACTGTTAAATAAAAATAATTTTGTTTTCATGACCTAACAATGAGGTTTTAATGTTCAAAGAAGACGTGAGGCCTGTTCCTTGTTGCTGTCCAGATGGGACAAACTGAACACTGCTTATGGAGCGGGGCTTATTTTTCTTTTTAAATGTATACATGCATTTATTCTTCTTTTTATAATAATAATAATAATAATAACAATATTAGTTGGTGTGAGGTATTAAGTTGGTTGCAGTTTACAATTTGTTCCACTAGATGTCACTGCATCCTAAAAATCTGCAAATTGAACACAACTTGCAGATTTTTTGACAAGTAAATCCGATTTTCTAGATTCAAGTTGTGACAAAATTGTAATGAAATCCAATCTTAATCATTCTGGACAATTGTTAATGAAATATTTCTTGTGTACTGGAACAAACTATGAAGTCATCACCATGGCTGAACATTTCTGATGTTGCGTTGCAGCCTCCCAACAACAGTGTCAAACACGCCGACTCAGACAGCCACATTCTCATGATTAAAAAGCTGTGAAATCAGTCTTGACACCATGCTGGGTGATTTGTTAGAGCTGGTGATCAACAATGTTTACCTGAAATTAGCAACACATTTTAAGCTCTTTGAGAAGGGAAAAAAAAGTGTTTGATATCAGGGGATGGAAGGCTCTTGGTGAGCTTTCAATCACTCTGAGAAAAACAAACCTGGTTTGATGTTAAAATGGTAGAAACACCTGCTGTTTATAATCATATTTTTTGGCATTATGCGTGCTGACTCGTATCATCGTTCTGCAGTTATTAGTAATGTTAGTAATGTCAAACTTTACCATATTTTACAAGACAATACACCTGCAGCAAAAATGCCTTTAAATTAGTTGTTTGAATATTAACCCTATGAGTGAACCTGGTCCACACTTGTAATCTCTGAGGCGGTGGTTCACTCTAAGCAGTTTTTGATGAGGAAATACAAACTTTTGCTCTGCAATCATTAGAAAAGCCTTTGTTACGGGCCTTCGGCTGGTTCTGCTCTCCAGGATGTTAATTAGTTACTCTATAAACTAAAGTAAAAACTGCCTCAGTTACCTGGCATTTTAAAGGCAAGCTCAGACCTCGCGTGTTTGTTCTCCTCTTTGAATCATTCGAAGCATCATGTGGCGCAGCTTAAATTTATTTAACTAATTTCCCAGCCTCTAGAAAGTAAACAGTCAGTCCATGTGGAAGCTCTAAAAGCAGCAGATGGGATCGTAACATCGTGCTTCAGAGGGAACATTATCATCGTGGGATGAAATCTCACGTGAACCTACGGCGGGAATTCGCCGTAGAAGTAGCCACAAACGGCAGCACGGTGAAGTTTGAAGTGCTCGTTTGTCCTGCTAGCACTTTCCGAAGCTTGAGAGCTGTGCAGTCTGCCACCACGCCACGCTCTCTGCAGTTAGTGTGCACATCTGGCGGGGACGCTAGCTCCCCATCCTCACTAGTTAATGTGCCGTGATTGAGCCACCAGGATGTCGTGGCGATCTGGAGAAAGTCTCCTCAGCATGCAAACTCATCCTTGTGTGCACACAAGCACAAACGCAAGCACACACATTCGCAAGAGCGGGATGGTGTGGAGAGGTGAAGGTGTTTAAGTCTCATTTAGCAGCTGAAACATCTGGTGAATAATTTAGAGGTGTGACTGAACACAGGTAGCAGCATGTCATGTTTTATAATTGATTGCCTGTTTTAGGAGAAGCTGCTTCCGTGTCACGTACTTTCCTTGCGACTCTTTAAAATACCAGATAAACCACAAACTGCGTCTTCCCTGTGGACTTCCTCTTTATTTGTTTCATACTTCTGCTGCCAGGAGCTTTTGGATCTGTAGCCGCCACCTCCACGTCGGAGGAAATCCACCTCTTTCACTTCCTGTAATTCTTTGTTTTCGGCACCTATATTCTGACTGTTTTTGACTCCTGATGTGAAGCCTCCCCCTCACACACACCCGCACCATATATATCTGTTTTGTCTCCTCTTCTTTTCATCTCTGTCTGTCTCTCTAACGCTCCTAGCTGTATTTCTGTACTACACTGGGGATTTTTTTGGCAGCCTTGTGTGTAAAGCCTATAACTGACACTTCAATGAGAATCTGGATGCAGCGAGGAAACGGTTGGTGGAAAAGGGAGACGATGGCCTTGCTGCGACTTACTCATATAGTATTCTGCTATTGATTAGATTAGCTCATGCCTCTCAAGCGTTGGCTGCTTTTAAAGGGAGGGCTGCTTTACTTCGGAATAAAGTAGGCCTATCTAATCTCAGCTTAATTTGGGATGCCTTTTTAAACGGTCCCCCTTTGCATATTTGTTATTATGTATTGTGTGGCTTTCCAAGATGAGTACATGTCCTGGAGAGACTGTACGTCCTCTGGTGGCCCGGTGTGTGCCTCCATACACAGCTAAGCACGTCAAATAATCTGACCTGAGGCTCTTTTGTTGTCCCTTTGTCAAGAAATGAGTTATTTACTCTTGGGAAATGAATTTTCCAACCCCAACGGCCACAAGTGCACTGAAGAGGAGAGGGCGGGGTTGCAAAACTGCATCTTTCCTTCAGATGAAACACACACATTACACAAACGCGCAAAAACGCACACATACTCACATTTCTCTAATTAAATGTCAAAAAGCAGGGTATGAAAATCAATGCAGCATTGTGTACAGGGAGAATGCAAGCCAGCTAATTCAAAAAGGCACACGATCGCCATGAGGCTGATTATTTGACAAGCCCACTGCTAATGAAATCTGCTCTCAAATCAGAAGCAGCCCCCCACCCCCTCCTCCGCCTCCACCATCCAAACCCAGGCAGGGAAAGTAATGTGAGATGGAGACGATAACTCTAAAGAAGCTCACAGCTTTATATAAGGTTATGAATGTGATATTAGCAGATCATAATACACTTTTAGCCTTTCTTTATGGATTTCTTGTGGCTTTGCAAATGACTGGAGTAGAAAGACCTACAGCAAGAATTTAACTCCAGCGCTAACCCTTCAGCCTTTTGCCATTATTACATGTCACTACCTTTGTGTCTTATCTCTTGTGTAGTGTGTGCTTTTCCTCTGTGTATCCTACTGGCTGCCTTGATGAATGCTGTGACTCTGACCTCACCAACTAGCAGGGTCTTTAATGATTTTGCTGTATTTATTCCCTCCACTACTCTCTTCTCATTCTTTTGGGTAGAAGGTCACCTTATTCCTGCTCTGTCACCAAACGTTCACTTAAAGGTAACATGTGGGTTTACGCAAACATAAAGAAAAAGGATCCTGACATATCTGTGTCAGACCCAGCTTCTGAAACGGAGCCAAACTTTGTAAGAGGAAGAGGTCTGTGCAAAGGTAACTGTACCGCTGGCAACCCCCCCCCTCCCTTCAACCCCTCCCTTTGGGGCCCCACCTGTGCAGCAGACTGCTCAAATGTAAAACGCACCATCTGTGCTGCCACATATTATACAAAGAATCTGTGCCAAATAAAAATAGCATTTTAATGTTGAGGACGGAGAAAGGTGGGAGGAATCACAGTTTTCTATGTGCGGTCAGTTCCTGCTCTTTATTCTGACTTTAACAGATCAACAGCCTTGGAGTGACTGATGAGAATTATGTGTGTTAAAATCAGGAGCATGGTCAGACGCATAATTTATATCTCAGAAACTATCATTACAGATGGTGTGCCCTTGCATTTTTTTGCAGAGCAAGTTAAAAAATTATATTAATTCTTGCTAAGAGCAGTTGTATTATCTACAGAAACTCTGCTCAGAATAGAAATGACCACTTTAGACAAACAGTGGATCCCACAGCAGTGCTCAGCTCAAAACAAACACTGCCAGAAGTGAAAGTAAAACTTCTGTCTGAGTTTTTCCCTCCTGCTTGTAGATAACTTTGTCTTGGAAAACCAGAACAATGCAACACACTTTACAAGGATAATTTTGCCTGAAAATTTTTTATTCAGTCAAAAAAAATCTGGAGGTTCATCTACTCTGTACTCTAGCGGAGTGACTCACATGCTCTCAGACCATCATCAAGCAGAACGCAGCAGCTCAGACTTGAAGAGTGAGAGGGTGAATCTGGAGCCATACAGTGAAAAATATAAACATTTAAAAAAATACAGCTTTACACATTTATTTTTGAATGATTTAACCACAACATATGTTTTTGCCTTTGGAGATCCTGCCAGAGGTAATTGCCTTGGATAGCATAACGTATTCCTGAGAAGATGTCCAACTGGATGGAGACACTGGGGCAGACGCTGGACAGTCATTATATCTTATAACTGGCCTCCAAAACAAAAAAATTAAATTAAATTAAATTTGAAAGTATAAGAGAACACAAGCCTGTCATGTTTATGACACCAACAGCTATTCTGTTCTGTTCTATTCTATTCTATTCTATTCTGTTCTGTTCTATTCTATTCTATTCTATTCTATTCTATTCTATTCTGTTCTGTTCTGTTCTGTTCTGGATTAATGGATGACTGCCTTGGGCAGGGGCATTTGAAGACTACATATGGAGTTGGGTGTGTGGGGCTTTTTGTGTGTAAATGACAGATGCCATATGTTCTAATTGATGACCGTAAACTGCTTGGAGGTTTGAGCTCACATTTACATTCATGTCATTAATTCCCTCCAAATGGCAGCTCAGACCGTCCTCCACCTGTGACAGCACATTCAGAAACCATGCTGGACAGAAGACCGGTGTCAGAGAGCTGGAGCTGCCTTTTCAGTCGGTTGGCATCGCCGCCTCTTTCTCCAGCATGATGGTGCCAGTCTGTCCTCTAATCCCTGTTTCGCTCCCTTTTCATCAACAAAATGAAGATAAGAAGACAAACTGATACCTCAATTCAAACGCAAACATGGTCAAATGAAATGTTCCAATTAAAGCTGCGTGGAAGACTATTTCTGATGCAACCAGATTAAAATCTAAATGGTTTTCTTTGTGGTTGTGGCTCGTGCTGTTTGGTCGTTATCATATTTTTCCACCAGATCAGAAAGCTTTCACACATTTGAGCCCTCGTGGTGAACCTCAGTGCCATCGCTCTGTTAATCTGTTGCTTGTGAAGAAATAAAAGAGAGTGACACATGGCAACCGGAGGAAAAGAGCAGCAGCATCTTGACTCAGCTCTACCGCCGCTTGGAAAGAACTCTGGGAAAATCAATTCACATGACACTTTCTTTTCAGGTGATGAGTAAAATGTGACCAAAAGGAGCAGCGAGAGTGAGAAAATGCCAAGTCCCAAACCTCTGTGCTCAAGAGAAATACAAGTCTGACAAACATAAATATGTTTGTCATAAAATCCAACTTCATCTTTGTCATGTGTGGCGTTTCCCCACAACACACTGGTGTTTTTTTTACAACAGCTTTTCTACGTGACTTTAAGGGATTTTCTCCATATAAGTGAAGATAACCACAAACTCCTCTGCTGCTGTGCTGATGTGTACACAGAAACAATACCCCCCCAACTGAATAACCTGTTATTTGTCTTTCAAAAGTGATAAATGCAATGCTACATCCTTGAAAAGGAGAAAATACGGTGCTCCTCCAGACAGCCAGCGAGTCGGAAGGACATAGTTTAATTAAAACGAGGGTTAAAGCATTGCTGCTTGTTGGGCAACTCAAAAGCTTTACATAAACATGAAGTTTTCCTTTGTAGCTCATTTGGCAGCTATTATTACGGGAAATTGCTCCTGATGTATAAAAGTATTAAGATATTGAAAAAAGCACCCTGCACGTACAACAGATGAAGGTAAAGGTCACGAACAGGGAACAGTAGCGACCTTTTGCACCAGAGTAGCAGTTGTGCTTCTGGACAGGTGAGTAAACAATGAGTTGCTATGTGATAAATTAAAGGTTGTGCACGTGATAATTTCAAGAGTCATTTGGAGCAGACTGAGCAGCCTGAACCTGATAGAGACGGTTTTCAGGGTACATGAGCCTACTGAGCCATTCAAGAGTCAACAGTGTCCATATTAGACAAGTTGTATTTCATTGTGTTTGCTGAACTCAGCACTTTTGAAGAAGGACTGATATGCTGTTTAGGTAGGTTTTATTTATTTTTAAATATATTTTTAATTTACACCTTTTGGACACAACCATAACTGTTACTGTAAGTGTTTAGTTTAAGTTGCATGTAACTATATTTAAATAAAAAAAAAAACTAGTTCATTTGTGGTCAAACTCTCTTATCTTTCCTTTTTTAAGCTTCTGACATAATCTTTTACAAACAACGTTAACCTTAATGAACAGTTATGATTATTACCTTAAATTGCAGGTAAGGTGACATAAAAGGTACATATTAGCAGAACATAAAATGAGTGTTTGAATACTCTGCAAAGTTGACACGACAAATACAAACACAGTTTCTTATTAATGAATGTGGCTCGAGCGTGCCGTGGTCATTCAGATGTTTCATCCTGTCCCCGTTTTGCCTACCCCAGGGGGTTAAAAAAAAAAAAAAAAAACATGTTATGAATTTCAGCTTCTCTGGAAACTGGGAGTTATAAGCACACTGAGTCTGGGGAAAAAAAATGTAGAAATATTCTGTGAAGAAAATCCAGCTGCTGGTAACCAGAATAGCAAACAAGCTCAGTGGCTGAGGTTGCAAGGAAAACCAGTACATCAAAGAGCGAAGTGTGTACTGGAGACAGTAAGGCTGGAAGAAGACTGGACGCAGCAGTAAAACAAGAGTTAGTATTGGCTCAGGGTTTCCTCTTTGGAGATGAAGAAGAGGACAGCTGAGACTGGAGAGCGATGCCTCGGTGGTCACATGTTTATCAGACATGCAGTTGTTCCTTTACATTTACAGTTCACCTGATTTGATGCCTTGTCTCTTGGGCAAATATCAACATTTCCAGGCATTACTAAACCCCCCCTCCCCCAAGGTAATTTATAAAATATATGCAGTACATAAAACGACTTCATATATAATACACTGCACTACAAGTGAAGCATTAAATCTTCTGACTGAATATTAAAGCTTATACTAAAATGAATATTGTTCTAGCAACATGGCCAGAACAGAAGCAGTTTCTAGTTATTCATTTTAGCAATAGTAATGTTAAAGTCAGGGTTATTTAGTGCACAGACAATTAAAAATGAGGAACCTAAATGGATGCAAAAGTGGATTGCAACAATAAATCACAATTATGAAGGAAGAAAAGTACTGGTATATGCACGGCTGTTTATTAATGCTGGTGTTAAAAGTAAGTCTATTTTTAATTGGCATTTTGTTTAGGTAAGGTAAGATTAATGGTTTCAGTGGGGTTTTGAGGTAAAAACAACCCACCTGTTGTCTTTGTCGTATCAACGTGGCTGTCATGTGAAATAGCAGACCGAAAACGCTCGACAAAACACCTGCCCGCTGCCTCTGATTTGTGACTGAACATGAATGTGCTTCCTCCACGTCCTCTGCCTCTCAGGATGGACTCTGTGTCTGTTCAGAGACTATCATTCATCTAATTTCGACAATGTGATTTAACTGCCGTCTGGAAGCAATAACATCTGAGCCCTGAGTATAGTTTTATTGTTCCTCAAATGAATAATGCAGCATGATGCGTCTTTCAAACAACCCAGAGAGAATAAACTGTTATTGGTGATTTGCTTTTGACCATGTGTGACAAACAACACAGAGAATCTTGCAAAATCCCGTTCGCTCCGATTTCAGTCCTCTTCCGCATTCGTTTGATTGATTGCTAGTTTACTCATTCAAAGCTGAAGTCTGCTCATTTAGTAAGAGCGAAGGAAGATGGGTAGCTCTTACAAACCTGTTTTTAGACAATTGCAGCTTATAGTTCAGCACCTGACAGATGACATACTGCCTTCACAGAGGATTTATCACCTGACAGGTAGCTGCCAAAATGTTCCTACATTTATTGGGCCGCAGCCCATAAAAATCACCCTCCGACACCCGATCGAGTCCCCTTTCTTCGCTCATTATTAAAAATGTATCTCAGAGAAAGATGACAGCCCTGAGCATTTCCACCGCTTACGTCAGTGTTAGGCTTGTTGATTGATTCGCTGATTTTGCTTTATTCTGCGCTCTCCAAACCCAGAGCTGTCAGAAAGCTGGGAAAAATTAATTGCCAGAATTTACATTAAGACATTAAGACAAATGTGTCACCGAGCTGTTTTACATTGTAAATAGAAACTAAATCTTTTCTTTATCGGGTTCGACTTGCTGTTTATGAATCGCTGTAAACACAAGCACAGTAAAAAGATCACTGCAATGTACATTTATGTGCACGTCCACCTCTGGTTTTCTAGTTGCAGGTGTCTGAAAATAAAGTGGGAGATAAAACTGGGATTTTTATAAAGTACAGTTTTCACTTTGCTTTTATTGTCTAAACAGTTGGAGTCAAACTGACCCAAAACAAGATCACTTGTGATCAGGGACACTTTATGCACCTCTGAGGACAGTAAATGATCTAAAGCTCCGACATTTTTAACAGGTTTTTTTTGGTGAGTGTTAAAAGACACAGTTACACTGCAAAAACTAATTTCTAAGATAGAAAGAAGCCCCGTTTCAAGAAAATTAGAAGACTGTTTTAGACTATTTTGCTAGTTTTAAGAATGTTTGTCCAGAACATTTTTCTTGTGGGACAATTTTACAAGATAGTTTTTCTTACAAGACAATTTTGACTAGATTTATGTAGTGTAAAGTTTATTTCTTGAGGGGCTCTTTTTGCAGTGTACAAACCACAACATCAAAACCTCAAATAGGTGAAGTGAACAATGTTGATGGTGTTATAGAGTAATGTGATGCTGAAAGTCTTTGGTCCACAGGCCTGACTTAACCTTCAAACTCCCCAGATGCTGACCACTGGCCATCTGTGGGACATGCTGAAAAACCTGTTTATGGACGTCCCACCCCACAACCCACAAGACCCCAAACATCCTGCCAACATTCTGGTGCCAGAAACCACAGGACAACTTTTATGCTTTTTTTTTTTTTTTTGGCATGACCCCTAAAACCCTTGATCACATGATGATGGTAGCCATAAATTTAAACTGAACACGCACATACAGTACACTAATGAATTTGTCAGTAGATTCACAGACTGTAGTGGACTAAATTCACTTGTAACATTTTTGATGGCCTATACACACACACATGCACACACAGAAATGCCTCAGAAAGCACATTCTCTGCCAAAAGCCATTGATCTGAATCCTCTCCAGAACTGAATGAATTCCTAATTTGTCAATTCTACTCCTCTCGACAGATTTTCATCGAATTTAGCTGTATAATTTTGTATAATTGTGCTTAGGGGTTAAATTGGGATTTCTGTTGCGGGGGACCTCAGGGGCTCAGAATTGCAATCCTTGGTGAACGTAGTTAACAAAATCTCTCTTACGTTCGACAAACTGTAAATATAACAGTTTGTCAAATGAGAGTTATTCTAGATACACTTGGCAGTGAGCGGGAAATAAATCCTTCTGTGGCTGGACTTTGTTGGGCATCTTAATCAATTATGACAATGATGATGTTGCCACTGCAGAAGCAAATAATTATAAAAAGAAATATCAACAGAATTTTTTGTCAGTTAATATATAAAACTGGAATTTATTTCTGTCTTACAAATTACAATATCCATATGTATAATATGCATAACCCTCAATCTAAAAAAAACCTTTCCAGACTTCCAAAGCTTCCAAGAAATGTTTGTTCCTGACACGATCAATCCTTAAAACCCTAAAAAAAGAGAAAAAAATCTACATATCTGGGCCAAAAAAAGAGAGAAAGAAGAAGATGACGTACATTTTAAAAAACCATTTTATAAGATGGATATCAGCAATTTCTGTTCTGTTGCAACATTGTATTTTTTCTTCTTTCCTTTCCGCCCACCCATTTCTCATGTGTGATTGTAAAACAAGAGACTGATGACTGAGGACTCTCTAAAACCATTAAAGGGATATTTCTTTTTTCTTTCTTGAAGAACGGTTGTGTGAAATATTTCAAAGTACTCAGTGTCCTACCAGCAGTCAGGGCATCCAGAAACTGAGCTAACAGCTGCTCAGCATGTCCCTTTAGCATTGGTGCAGGAGTCTGGAGATGTGCTTTAACAATTGGTGTTAAAAAATACATAAATAAAAATCATGCTGGTCCCCGTAACAAGATTTCTGAATACTGCAGGACAAACTGATGAAATAATGAGTAAATGTGGACACACAAAGACGATTGATGGAGTAGACAAGAATTTTCTGAATATTTTCTTTGTTTTCAACAAGACCGTCAGCTATTTAATCTTATCCATTTATTTTTGATTTGCCTAGTCACTCTTACTTTTTCATTTGTTTTTTCCATTTAGTCTTTGCGTTTTCCACTCAGATTTTCTCCGTGGCAGTCAAAGTTGAGCATGAAGTGACACTTTCCCTCTTTATGATTATGAATCACTTTTCTTGAGTACTTTATTTATCACTTACTTCTCGTTAATCATCCACCAAGAGTTCAGAAAAAAAATTAAGCACAATGGCTTTCTGATCATTAATGCTACTTTATCACTTGACAAAGTGTTGACAAAAGAGCTCCGACAATACTGCATTTATGAGCTGGGTAGGTCCAGCATACCTTGTAATACCCCTTTGTTCCACTAGAGGTGCACTTTATTGTGACTAATGCAAGAGACTGACAAGTGAGCACTCCCTGTGATATGATGCCCCCCACGTGGTTAAAGGTGGCATTGCTACATAGAGTGCCTTTAAAGGTTAACTTTGTTTAAAGTTGGATGATAAGCTCAACTACAACTCTGCTGTAACATAAAATTCTGAGACAGAAATACTCATATTTTTAAGAGTGTAAGTGCACTTTGTTCATATGTACTAAACACTGCATACAGCATAACATATTAATGTTGCTAACAATGGCTGGCAGCAGTAATGCCTCATCTTATGTTTAGAAAATTTTCCAATTTTGCAGCTGGAATGGAGTTAACTCTGGTGTGACAACATCCTGAGTTATAACTTCAGAGGTAAAAGGAACACTTCATTATATTTGTTATTTTACAGTGTGGCTTAAATGCAAGAGGGAAAATCAATGACAAAATGTAAAAAAGAGGAAAAAATTACAGGTAAAAAAGTGTTTACCAAAAGGGAGCTAGTACAAAACACGAAGAAAAATATTGTCTGTTTACTACATTGAATTAATCAAAAACGTAATATTGTAAAGTATTGACATAAATGTGTGCATAATAAAAAAATGTTAAAAAATATTTTAAAATTATTGTGCTTTCAGTGTTTGCCATTTAGCTTATCTTTCCACATTTATTCATTTTTTTTAAAATCTCTGTTTATTTTCTCATATTTATTCCAGTCCTCAAATATTTTTAGATTCTTTTACAGACACATTGTTTTTGATGACACTCCTGGTTTTCTGTTTCGGTAAGTGTGCCATGATGATAAAGTATACTGTGTAAGGTTGGCCTGACACCCAGAGAACACCGGCCCAGTTTAATCCCCGCTCACAATGATTCAGAAAAACAATCAAACCGTCACAATAATAGCCCTCTATCTTGGTGAAGGATTTACATAATGACACCTCTCCTTGGCAGATTTATTCAAACTGTTAATAAAGGCTTTATAATGTAGCGTAAGACTTTATGTAGCTACATGTAATCTTATTATCTTATTATCACTAGAAATGTTTTTAACAGATTATTTACCATTAACAATTTATATATAGTTAATAGTTACTTATCTATCTATCAACAACCACAGCAACTATATGCACACACATATATACATACATACATACATACATACATACATACATACATACATACATACATACATACATACATACAT
>JAOWBL010002161.1:0-14092 GCA_028564865.1 Zenarchopterus dispar
GTATATATGTCTACGGTGGCTGCTGCGACCTTTCCCCGCGTGTCCCGGAACAGACGGAGAGGAGGACCCACCGGTTGTGGAAGTAAAGCATCTAATACCTCCTCTCCGTTAGAGGGCGCTGCAGCCGGAGGACATGCGTCGAAGAGACGTCGTTTTCCACAAGGAAACTTATAAAACAACTTAAAGACCATATACACTTATGTATAAAATGGAGATACATGCGAACACCCACATATGTTCAACAGAAAACTAACAAAATGCGTGGAATCGTGTTTTTCTGCTTCTCCGCATCGTATTGGGCCCAAGCTGTCACGTGACTGGCATCCATCATCAAGACTCATTTGTTTCGTTTGGTTAAATTAATTTACCGTATTATTAAAAAAGAAAAGGAACATTGTTATGATATTTAAGAGTGTATGTGGCTAATAATTCGTCTCCGAACTAAATAATTCTTTGTTGATTTTGTAAACCGTGAGTTATAATGAGGGTGCGGAGAATGAGGAGGTTTGCTCGAAGCCATTGTGGGTATCGCTTCTCGGCCTTTTGGCTAAGATCAAGTGTAGTATCTGTTCTTATCAGTTTAATATCTGATACGTCCCCTACCCGGGGACCATATATTAAATTGATTTTTGGAGCAGGGAGATGGAATAGGGGCTTGCTCCGTCCACTCC
Organism: Zenarchopterus dispar; assembly: GCA_028564865.1. Lineage (NCBI taxonomy): Eukaryota > Metazoa > Chordata > Actinopteri > Beloniformes > Zenarchopteridae > Zenarchopterus > Zenarchopterus dispar. Next base: position 672 of record JAOWBL010002161.1, read on the forward strand.
ACGCATCGACCTGGTATTGCAGTGTTTCCAGGAACGGTGCACCCCCACCCTCAACATGTGGAAAATTAAAAAGCTCACCTGTCCAGCTTTCATGTCCAGTCCGGGTCTGACTCCTGCAGGTAACTCTGGCTTCCGCTAGAGAGCGATACGCCGGAGCTCTGGGAACCGCAGAGGTTCATTTCAGTTATCCGACTTGTCCGTGGCGTTAATAACGCACTAAAACCCCAAAAAATCAACCGGTGTTGCTCACATTCTGGATCAATAGGTTTGATTTAGCAGGCAGGATGGGCATCTCCGTTGGTAAGATCGTTTGTTGTAAATTCCCCGAATGTGGGAAACTCAAGTGCATCGTTTGTGGTCAAACGTGCACAAACTGGTGTTTTATCAGATTAAACAAAACAAAACATGAAATTACTTATCTTTTTCTTGTGGTGAATCTCAAGTTGATTCATTACAGCTTTGTTTTCTGTTTTTTCTTCATTTGCATTTTGGATTTTGCAGATGTCATCATGTGGGTGCACGTCAAAGTAAATGAGCAAGGTTGTGGTTTAAACCTGGTATTATAGAGTCTCCGGGAACGGTGCACTCCTCTGTGTTTAATATGTACAATAATTATTCAAGTAACCATAAAATAAGCAGACAGACATTTACAGTGTTTGTGTTGCAGGGTTAACCTAAGTGACAGATGAAAGTTGCAGTTTCCCCAGTTCTCCACTAGAGGTCGCTGGAGCTCCGTAAATCCTCCAGTCTGGAGTCTTGACTGTATTATTTGGGTCTTTTTTGAAAAAGTACAAGTTGTCACAGATTGTCGGGCACGCTCATAGACTGGCACACCGAGCTTAAACCTTTAATGTATTTTTGTTTGTTTGTTTTATTGAGGATGGATTAAGAGGGGAGTTGTCCACACGTGTAACAGCAACATTAGAGCCAAAAGCTCATAATAAAAATCTACAACTTCAAAGTACTGCTGCTGTTGTGTATCAGAATCAAGTTTTAAAATGTTGTGTAGTTCTTTTCACTTCCGATTTCGGACCATAAACGTTCATGGTAATTCTTCTAAATGGAGGATTTGGGATTTTATTTGCGATTCTGATCTCAGATTCATCACCTGCACTGTTCTAGGGTTTGAACTTGTGTTGGAGCAACACCACACTGAACGGTGGTGTAGATGGAGCAGAACTTGATTAAAGCAGGGTGATGACACAGCTCTCGTCATATTTTCTCAGATGTTTTTCGAGCCTACATTCAGAGTTGGCGCGTCATTAACCAGGTATCACAGTCGGTTGTCTCCCTGCGCTTCCACGTGGCGCTTTCTTCTTTGCTTTTACTGTTACAAATGACTCAGAAATCACGATTTGTGTCTCTGACGTAACAGAAACATCACCTTTAGTTTCAAATATCTTTTTTACTTTCGTTGTACCGTGGAGCTGCTTGTTGTTGTAGTGACTGGATCGTGGGATGTTTCACACTCTTCTGCTGCACATCTTCATCGAATTTCAAATATTTCTTCTATACGACAGAAGTCTTTTTCTTCTTTTCTTTGTCTCGGCTGCCCGTTAGCCACTTCTCTGAAGATTACTCTTAAATCTTGTGCTTGCTCGACTCCACTGTGTCTAAAACACCGGTGCTTCTCACGAGTGGGCCTGACTGACACCAGGAGCCTGTAAAACTCGAAAGCATCCATCTTTTAAACCTCCATCAGACATTTTGCTCTGTAACTGCAGTCTTTGCCATTTACTGATCACATGATTTAAAACTGGGATTTTCAGTTCATTTTTGAGTATTTGAGCCTTGTGGAAACACACCAGGTCTTGAATGTGCGTAAGTGAGTCTTCAGGCCGCCGTGATGCGCAGAACCACATGGGCTCCGCCATTTTGAATCTCACTCTTTCTTACTAGAAATATAAACTGCTCAGCGCTACAGAAGCACAGCAGCGTTGTCTGGACATGAGCTCCTCACAGATTTGGTGGATGTGTGATGGTTAGTCACATGACTTCAGTTTGATCCTGCTTACTTGTAAAAAAAAAAAAAAAAAATGTTCAAAAAATGAGAAAAATCTGGAAAAGGTGTAAAATCCAGCATCTGGGAGGGTCTGAAAGCTCCTCGGTGCTGGTGTGAGGTGGGCTCGAGTGACATCTAATCTGCTTGGTTGAGGTTGAAGCAGTTATTTGTGGTTTACTGGCCTTTTTCATGTGTCTGACGCATGTGGGCGTTTGTGAACTGGCAAAACTGAGACCGTAGGTTGGGCTGTAGGGGAAGATAAATGTCAAACGTTGAAGCTATGACTGCAAATAAGAGAACAGAACATGGCTTTATAGTCATTAAACTTATCAACAACTGCTGGAAAGGCCAGGTGGATTATGTTTCTGTGGAGCATCAGTAGAAGCAGAGGCAGACTTTGTGTGCGGTACTTCTAAGTCTGCTCAGGAAGTACCGTCTGTGCTGCGACTTCTTAATGACACTCCAGGTGAAAGTGAAAGACTCAGACCACTTTAGTCTAAACGGATGTATTATTATAAAAAAAAAAAGCGCGTGTGTGTCGGGGGTTGCATGTCTAGTTTTTTTTTTATTTCAGGGTCAGGTTGTTGTCAACAGTCAAACTTCCAGGCTGAAGTCAACAAGGAAGCAAGAAAAACTGCACTTCCTCGACTGACCACCGGGGCTGCAACCGGCGAGTCAATCTCCATCAACCTCGTTGTTCAACCGTCTAAATATGCAGCAGAAATACACACATTTACAGCCGGGATTGCTAGAGTTCACACCCAAGACAAATGCACAGGGGGGTGAAATCTTTTTGTACCAGATCAGGTCAAATTATGTGAAGCAGGTTCATGTATATTTGAGGGATTTTTTATTTATTTATTTATTTTTGACAGCACAGCTGTCATGAGTCTTCCTGCTTATTAATATTTTAACCTCTGAGCTTTGAACAAAGATCTAACAGGAGCACAGACATTTTTGTGGGTTGTGGGTTGGTCTGAAAGGGTTCGAGAGTGAAGCTTTGGTTAGAGTCGAGCGTCACCATCACGGAGGGTTTGTGTAGCAGCTGAGTTGGCTGAACCCGGTGACATTCAGATCACGGAGATCTGGAGAAAAGATCGTGATCCTTTTTCAAAGTTCAGAGGACGTGTTGAGGACAACAGCAGCAGGCTCAGGCGTCTTACTTCTCTGTGGGTTAGGGTCATTCCCGTGAACTGTGTAGATTCAGATCGTTTTGTTGTTTGTTTGTTTTTGGTAGAAGGGGTCAATTTTCCTCAGACTGTCAGAACTTTTCTCATCTTCACAGCAGCACATTGTTGAACTGCGTGTCGACATGGGTCATCAGTGCTAATGATTCTGACTTCTCCTCTGCAGCCGGGGTAGTTTTTAGTTAAATCTGTAGATGGATCACGACACACTTACTTGTCTCTTTATCTGAAGGCCAGGTCTGCAGGTCTGGACCCGATTTCCCTGCAGGTCTGGACCACATTTCCCTGCAGGTCTGGACCACATTTCCCTGCAGGTCTGGACCTGATTTCCCTGCAGCGCCTCATGGTGGTGGACTTCTTCAGGAACGGGAACGTGACTGAGAGCTTGAAGCCAGCTGGCTGAAGATCCTCTTCAAGACCTCGATGATCTGGTCTGTGGAGTCTCTCAGTCCAGGTCCTGAGGTTGGGTCCTGCAGCTTTTACGGCCCCCAGGGGCCACTTCACTTCATAAATAACACACATGATTAAAATGATCTGGGGATCATTTGTAATAATTCCGGAGGACGTCTGTTTTTAATCACGTCTGAATGCGCCATGTTAGTTATGGTGACGTGTAGGCCAGAATCTTAATAAAACAAAACAACAACAAAAACAAACCCTCTCGTCCTCTTTTCTGTCTCTTTCTCGGAGTAATTGTGGTACACAGTGTGATATTATATTAAAACTTCTATATCCAGCCCACATAGCCTGATAATCTGATATCTTTAGATGATAAACTTAAGGAAATTAATCAACATTAAGCTTCACATGGAGACGTGCGAAACGAGTTATCGGGGATTAAAAAACGGCCAAAAAGTCCCCATGAGAAGAAAAACGACGACGAGATGAAGACACGCGTGGCTGCATCACGCAGTAATAAAGTTGTTTATTCTTTTTTTAAAATCTTTTATCAGGTTTAAAGCCTCTTTGAGAGCACAAAACCGTTAGGACTTCAACGAACTTAGCTTCGGCTAAGTTTACCGTTCGGTTTACGGTTACCATGGCAACGTGAAACATAAGCAAATACGCAATTTTCCGATTTAGTCACTTTTAAATTTTAAATCTAACTCGCGAGTGTCTCATCAGATGATCTTAAATCAGTATTAAAATTGAATGTCAAATAAAAGTTAATCGTTTACTAAAAATGCGAGGCCTCGACGTCACTTCCGGGACCAACGTCACAACGTCCGGGTAAAACGTCACAAAACTAAACAGAGATTTCAGGATGTAATTGTAGAATTACTGCAGACCCAGAGGTCTTTTTAGTCCGGTCTGAATACAGCATTAGGCATATTTTGCACATATTCAGTGAAAGTCTGGACTCGATTCATCTGATCCCAAGTCTTTGAGTCAAATCCAAACCAGTCTGTGGACTTTTATGCTGGACTGAGTAGAAATAGCTTGAGCAAACCTACAGTCTCTTATTTACTCTGAAAGGATAAAACCTGAAGTGACCCGTAAACTCCATGTCTTCTCTCTTTGATTTGAAGATTTAAAAAATGTGTCATCAGGCTGAGATATCATCTTGCATCTTGCACAAATAGAACTTGCAGACTGCTCTGTGTGCATGTTGCACGAACTTAAGAGGTCAGCTGACACAAACACACCCCAAACAGTTATATTTGACGGATTTTAAATCCAAGAATTAATACATTAAGTGACAAATATATTAAATAAATAAATTATATTGTTTGGCACCTGAAAAACCTAAATAGCACACGTAAATGCCAAAGTCACTCATTTAGAAAGTCTGTTTATTCCAGGAGGGCCCGGAGTTGGTCGTTGAGGGCCAATAACCTGCAAGCTTTAGATCAGCGGTCTTCAACCTGGTCCTCAAGATCTACTGTCCTGCACGTTTTAGATGTTTCCCTGCTTGAAAACACCCTGATTCTCATTAACAGACTTGGAGAGACCTTGATGACAAGCTGATGACGATCAGTCATTACAATCAGGTGTGTCGATGCAGGAAAACATCTACAACATGCAGGACAGTCGATCTTGAGGACCGACTTTGGACACGTTTAAACATTTGTTTTCAAGACTTTCTCTGTTACACAAACAGGAAAATCAGTTTTGGAGCATTAAATGGTGAGATGTTAGAGCACGGGTCTCCAAACCTGACCTTTCACACAAACATGATAGATAAACTAAACTCATATTAAATTCAATATCACATTCAAAGAGAATTTTCAAAAATAGGCCCAGTACAGAAGGATCACGTTTATTGAATTTATTTCTATGCCCCTTAAATTAATCAAAACAGGATGAAATCAAAAAGAGCCTGCAGCAGCATCCTCCAGCTGCAAATAAACAGGAAGCAGTTTTAAAAAAAAAAACCCTCCAGTTTTTTATGCAGATCTACACCCGACTGGCATCACAAGAGGTAAAATGATCGATAAAGTTGATCTGCTGCGTTATTGTTTGAAAGAAACACGCCGATGCAGCAAATGTTCTCTGAATCATCACCAACCAGATTCAGATCCATCGGCAAATTTAACTCACACACATACAAGTTTCAGGTGTTTTAGACCTCTGAGGTGCTAAAGATAACTGTGAACAACATTGTTTATTTGTTTTATCTGTCTGCAAAAACAGTTTCATTTAAGGGAATTATATTTTAAAGTCATTCTTGCTTGATAACAGGATGTAAAGGGTGCCCCGGACAGGATATGAGCAGGAAGCTGAAAGGGAGCTCCAAGCATGAGTGACTCTTGCAGCGCTGCAACACACACACACACACACACACACACGTTTCAGTGGGCGTAAAGCTCTGACTGAAACTTGCACTGAAAACCCCCAAACAGCGCAACTGCAGTTATTCAACTTGAAGCCACACACAAGCAATGTCAAGATGTTCCCAGAGTGTGTGCTCATGTAGACGTACACACACACACACACACACAAATACACACTCAGGTACAATGTGCTGAAAGTTACGGTAACTCATCAGAACAACAGCTCTTAATCATCTGCAAACTGCAGAAAACACGTAAATACTCCTGTGCAGTTACACACAAATACACAGTTGCAAATGCATCTGTCTCCCCCTTACAAACTCCCACACACACACACACACACAAATACACACACAAACACACACCTAACAGGAAACAACAATTGGATTATACAAATGAGCTGATAAAAAAGTGCTTGAGAGAGAAGAGGAAGGTGTGAGATAGCAGGGAGTGAGTGACAGAGGTTGGGAGGATCTACAGCAGGCTGAGAACCAGAAACAGGAAGGTGTGTGTGTGTGCGAGTGTGTGTGTGCGGCAGAATGTGCGTCTGACTTGAAATACAAGTCACACGTAAAGAAAGTGCAGGTTCTTTCCTTAGAAACTCAGCTCTTGCGAGCCCGTGTGGCGTGGATGTAGAAGTCGGCCGAGTGTGTTTCTGTGAGGGACGGCGGGACATGTCTCAGCGGGATTATTAGAGACGCACCGACAGCGAAATGGACTTCCATCAGAGGGCAGCTCTGGATATCTCCACCAAGAACCCTCAGGATGACTTCGAGATCCTGCTGAGAGTCGGAGGAGGGACCTACGGAGAAGTTTACAAGGTCAGAGTCCCGCCGGCTGCTGCTGGATGGGGGAGACTGGCGCTTCTTAACATCAGAGCGATTTCTAAACTTTACGACAGAACAAACCAGATTCAGTTTATTTGACTCGGTTTTAGGGAAGAAAGTACAAATGTGAAGCTGTGAGAGTATTTGTATGAGGCAGACGTTTGCTGTGGTGGCTGCTGCCATCTCCACTCAAGCACGTCTTCCTTCTACATCTCTTTTTTTTTTAAATTTCTCGCTCTTCACTTCATTTTCATCAGCACTTGTAATATTTCCCAGGATCTAATTTGATATATCGCCTTTGTGCAGTTTCTCAATGGGTTTAAATCGAAATGTAAGTGTGAGCACTTTTAGTTTCATTGGCGCATCACAATCAGAGTTTTAATGCTGCTGTTTCTGCCAGGGGAAGTGGTTTAGCAAGAAGTGAAAGTATATATCCTTTTTTTTTTTTTACCAGAACTTCTTTTTGATAGTTACATAAATGAATAAGAGAGAATCTGTTTTTCTTTTATTCAGTCTTGACCTTATCAGGGTCTCATTTATTTTATTTTTGCTCCTTTGATTTTATATTGCTATATTCTGTTTGCATACACACCGACTTGGTCCCGATCTTCAGTTAAACTGCACCCTTCATTTCTGTTTCTGCCTTAATTCGTCACCAAAGAACTGATTTCCTGTGAATTCCCATAACTGGGCAGGTTATGGACCTGGACTAGTGGTTTTAGTCAGAGTCAGGCCCACGGTGAGCATCACCTGGATTGGCTGCGTGGACGAGGGCTGAAACCAACGTTTCTACTCTCTCGCTCCAGTAAGTTGAGCTGAGTCGGACTTTAGACCTGTTCTGGGGTCAGTCAGAGGTTCGTGCATCTCCTCTCTGCTCTCTGAGTCCTTCCTGAATCGCCGCTGAGGTTTGTCGAGGCCTCCTGGACGAACGCTGACGAGTGATGCTGCTGCTCAGGAAACGTTTGGTCTGTGGCAAAGTTAAGGTGGTCGGTGAAGTCCGGGACTAAAGACTGACCACAAAACAAAACAAACAAAAAAAACGAACGACGTCACTTCATCTGTCAGTCTCAGTGATTACACCCAAACCTGGGTTCAAACGCCTTAACCGTGATTTGATTAGATCGTGTAATAGAAACATCGATATATTTAAAAAGAAAGCCTGAGACAATGTAATGAAAGAAAAGTTGGATCCTTCCCAAACTGCAAGTTTTTGTTCATGATGGTTTGTACAACCTTAAATGATGAAAACTTTTGCAGTAACATAGTTTTTATCACTTTCTTTTTTACTCATGGAAAACCTCATACTTGTGTCAATATAACCCAGAAATCCAAGAGAGCCGAAACGGAATAAAATCTGAAAACGTGACGTGTTTTAAATCCAATTTTTTTCCAAAATATTGTCAGGTGTACATATTAGATGCCGTGTTCTGAAACAAGTGTGCAACCTTTGGATTATTAAAATAGACTGGTCTGAGTTTTATTATTTTATTGTGAAGGTCAAACCCCGAAGGACTTCCACATCTGTTGAACCTTTCGCAAAATCGATCCGATGTGGTTTCTTTTATTTTTTTTTTTTTATCTCTTTGTCCATTTATCTTCCATTTCCAGGAGGTAGAAACTTTCAGTTCCAGCAGCACATCAGTGATGAGCAGGTTAAACTTAGAATCGCTGACATTTGTGCGTTTCAACAGAACCCTTCCCAGCAGAGTACACCTGTCCAAGCAGAGACCAGCTTCCACTTTCAGGAGTTCATTTCCTTTGATTTGCTCCTTGGCTCTACATCTGCTGAGACGGCGCCTCTGGTGTGGGTGGACAGTATTTTAGAGGGTTCTTTGGTACTTTCTTTAAAAACTAGTAACACCTGAAGCAGTGCCTCATGGAAAAGCGGCGTAAGTTAAAAAAGTCACAGCCCACGTTGCCATCATAGCTCTCTGAGTCGCCCATTTCCCTATTCTCCAACTGTTAAAGGCGAGGTAGACCATTAACTAAGCATTAGGAACTTTAATCAGTCTCAACTTCTCCTTTCAAAGAATAAAGGCGTTATCTGAGATGTTACCGCTGTCGTTCAGGTTTAGCACCGCCAGTTTAGGACTTCACAGCTGGAACATCTCGTCAGAACCGTTTGGCCTCTCAGCTGCATGTGTGCTGGTAAATTATAAACAGGTTGGCTCGGCTTTCTGAAGTCTGAACCGGGGGTGAAGTTCCTCTGAGCTGGTGGAGGAGAGGGACCGGCGAGGGGTCGAGGTGGTGGTCAGGAGATCATTTCTGGAGATCTGGTTCTGTGACGCTGGTATGGCACGGTGTGGGCGTTTGAAAGGGCACATAAGGACGAGCAGAGACGAACTACAAAACAAGGCTTCATCATGACAGCAGCTTAAAAAGGAATTATAAGAGGGTAGACTCCATGTTTCAGACACACTTTTATATATATATATATATATATATATATATATATATATGTTGCAAAGATGTTTCAGTGTCTTATCCATTAGGCGATGCTCAGACATGGACTAGGAAGCGTGAGTTTTTGAAACCCACCTGAGGTCATCTCGTCCACGTCGAGAAGCCCACTCAGGCCCGTCTTTCACGTCCTGCCGTAAACGTTGCTCTGAAGTGATGCAAAGCAGGCTTTCTGTAGCTTGAACACGCTTCCATGGTTACACATATTTGCATTTGCAACAGTTCTTCCCGCGGACAGGCTGTGCACAGACGTGGTCGTACGTGCACGCACCGACGCATACGTGCTGTTTTACTGAGCTGCAAAGCAGCACCTTTGCATCATAAGCAGTGATGAGATTTTTTTCTTTTTTCGTTTTTTTTTACATGTTAAAGCATGTTTGTGGTTTTGTGTTATGACCATTAAAGCAGCAGTAAACAGTTGTTATTCCAAGTAACAAATAATGTTAAGTTAAAGACAAATGTGATTAAAAACCCAAATAGAGGATTGGAGGAAACAGGAGGAGGACTGGCGCTCACATGAAGGCAGAAAACCCAACTTCTTTACCTTACTGCCAGATGTCTTTATCAGAGAACCAGAAGTTTATTTCTGATAAAAATAAATATATTTTAAACAGGGTCGTGAACTGGATCCCAGCTGCTGGCAGTAAAGATCTCCTACAACCAAGACACTCTCGCTCCTCCTCTGAATTTGATTTTGGATCTGTTCATAGTCGTGATGGAAATAGTAACTTGTTGAACCTGCTGGACGCCATTGCTCTCTTGATGTGGAGTAACATTTACAGTCACAACGGCGTGTTTGTGTTTTTTTAAAGACAACTGTTGATCATGACCAGCCAAGCGTGTTTTTTTTTTTTTTTGTCTGTGTGTGTGTCTTAACACAAGAAGATTTTTATCGCAGATAATAAGACATGCAACCAAATATGCACATTTTGCAGCATTATTGCAAAAAAGGAAAAAAATTACACATTTGTATTATAAAGTTATAAAGTATAATGTGAAATGCTGGTTGAGAGCGATTTATAAAGAAGGCTGATGAAAACAGAGAAGCTGAATTAAAAGTTTTAGGACAGATGGACTCAGATCCTGAAGATCTGGCCGGCCTCTTCGGATTTTGCTTGATAATGTTTTTTTTTTTAAATTTCCAATACCTGCAATCAATCCCATATGAAACCTTTTTTTTTTTAGTTTGTGTTAAAGTGCAGCAGGATGTCATGGTGGTGGTGGGGAGTTTCCATGTGGAGTTCAGATGTCCTCCCTGTTCTTGTGTGGGTGTCCTCCAGGTTCTCCTGGTTCCTCCCACCGTCCAAAAACATGTACGTCAGGTCCACTGGTCACTCCAAAACACCCCTTTACCTGTTTGTGGCCCTGCAGTGGACTGTACCTGTCCAGGGAAGTCCTGACCCCACCTGAGACACCTGGGATGTACCAGGTGTACCTCGTGACAGTGACCGGAGCGCCATGATGACAGAAACGAAGGAGAAGGGGAAGCTAAAACAAAAACAACGACATGACCTCAGAGTACGTTTCATTTCACATCACCAACGCAGGTCAGCGTTAAGGTCAATGTCTACTTCCACTTGAGGTTCAATACGACGTTTTGTTTCTCATTTTGGTTTCTGATGCCGAAACTTTCTCTCATATTTTCTCACCAAAGACGTGTTTATCAGTGGCTGCAGCATTTAGCAATTTACAAAACAAAAAAGGGGGTTTTCTCTGTAATTTACTTACAGTATTATCTGTATGTTTGATCACATGTTAAGATTTTAGATTTTGATCTAAATAACATGTCTGTCAACAGAACCTGGATCAGAACCATCCGACCTGTCAATGGGCGGTACAGACAGCTGATAACCCACTATTCCACTTACTGTGTACATACACATCAACACGTGCTTATTTATTTTATTCATTTTATTTGTACAACCCAAATTCACAGCAAAACTCCACTGAATAACTAAGCACTTCTGGTTAAATAAGTTCCAGTTGATCTCATTATATTACAATTAAATACAATTTGTTATAATCCATTTATAACCAAATATACTCTGAATTTGCGATAAAAGTAGCGCTATAAAACGTTCTTATTTATTTTTCATTAGCACAGCTCTCCCCATCTCATCCTGAGAGACATTTCTTCAAATCAACCAACCAAAAAAAAAATCTCAACTTTGAAAAAGATAGACAAAAACATTTTTAATCTTTGGTAAATTATTGCATTTGCCGCTACCGCTGTTGAGAAAACAGTCAGATGAAAACGGCAGCGGACGATCATTTAAGTAATTATTCAGAGGTAAAGCCGTTATGTAAAGCAGTAAATGTATAAAGATTAAGTCGTAAAGCACAAATGTATATTAATGAGGCTAAAAACAGCTGGAAACACAGTTCTGATGACTTTAAAATTGACCGACTACGTCACAGCCAGCGCTTCCAGAGGCAAAAAAACAAAAAACAAACACAAAACAAAAAATACTTGCAATAAACTGGATTGAAACGCCTGAAAAACCAAAGCGTAAAAACGTTTTTGTGATATTTGGATGTTTTTTTTTTTTAAATTAGAGCCGTTTCCATTCCAGGTTTTCTTTTTCGGTATAAAGAGGAAGGAGTTTGTCTTTATTATTTTAATAACGTTACGACTCCATCATCCGAACTACCAGCATGCTTTACTTGATCACGTCATCCAGCATCATCAATGGCTGCCTCTCCGCTGCTGGACGTATCCCAGAGGCCTTTGCGGCACGGGTAGGGGTCCGCTTCGCCGACCCAAATGCGCGGCCGCGCTCAGACAGACGACCACATCTGCGATTCTTTTGCTCGATTTAAACCCATCGTTCAGCCACGAACAGACGCTGTGGACCAGAAGTGTCCACAGGAAACCCACGCAAGCACCACGAGGACCGTCCACAGTGAAGGAAGAGCCGGCCAGACCCTCTGACGTCATCACTAGGCGTCCTGGAGAGTGTAGTTTTCCTCGTTCTCCATGGCTGGTGTTCCTGACACAAACAAACAAACAAACAAATAAATAAAGAAATAAATGTATAAGCTGAGCTTATCTGAGCCAGCAGATCTGCAAGCCTGGTGTCCACCTTAGTTCAGATACAGGCCTGGCAGTTTTTCTATCAACAAAGTGTGTTGTTGTTGTGTGTGTTAACAAAAAAACCCAAAAAAGCAGCTTGTGAAAATGTAGCTCCCCTTTGAACATCTCTAATGACTTTCTTTGTGACATGGTTCCTCTTTAGGGCTGAAACACTTTCTTCTTTCTGTTGTTACACCAAACTAACAGTGATATTAAAGTGGACTTGCTTCAAATTTAGCGGCGTGACTGAGCTGCGAGCGCTTCTGTGTTACATTTTTAAACTTGTCTTGGTTTTCACAGTTTCACTGTGTTTCTCACGCACACAAACACTTATCTCTTATTATTAACTAAACACTTGAAGGAGGAACTTTTCAGTCTGATCGTTGAATAATTCAGTATGATACAAATGACCAAGTTTTCCTTGTTAGCATAGTTTGGATTAATTTAATTTATTTGACTATTTAAAGTGATTATACTGTGTGGATATAAAGCGCTTTTGTTTCTGTAGTCAAGGCTGCTAAGTCTGATTTTCTATGATCAACCCCACCCCCCACCCCCCAGGGGTGATGTCAAGAGTAATTATTTGGGTTTTAGCGCCTTACCAAAGGAAACTGGGACATGTGGCGGGTCTGTGGATCTGCCACCAGGAGGCCAGCCTTCTCTACCCACTGATCCACTTCCGTCCTCCAAGCCCACCACACACACATGTGTCATTTCCATAAATAATTTAGTCTCTCTCTTCTTTTTTTTTTTTTTTTCACTTCTGTTGCCTTCACGTGTCGTGCCTTGCTGTATAAGAGTGAACCGAGCAGCCCGCTGGGTCGTGGCTGCTGAACTGACTGGTAGAAGATGGCATCTCGCCGTGTCAGGATCCTCCTCCCGTTACTGTCAAGTTCTGACTCTCCTTATCTGATGTGGCCCTTCTGTGATGTGGCTTGTGCTACTGAGCTGCTCTACAACATGGTGCAAAGTTTCAGGCTCATAGTCCCAAAGAGGCAGGCTGCACCTGGTGTGTGTGTGCGTGTGTGTGTGTGTGTGTGTGTGTGTGTGTGTGTGTGTGTGTGTGTGTGTGTGTGTGTGTGTGCAACCTTTGAAGCA
>JAOWBL010002162.1:0-14087 GCA_028564865.1 Zenarchopterus dispar
TTTATGTCCTCCCCCTCTTGCCTAGACACAGGCATTTAAATGTACTCACAGACCCCCAATCATTCAACACCACACACGCACACACACACACTGTGGCACTGCCAGTCAAGGCCCAATAGCAGAAGGCGTTCTATTTTTATCAGCAGCTGTTTATTTTTAGAACAAGAACTGTAACCATGGTAAAGGCTTCCATTCTATTTCAGTTTCATACACTGCACTTCAGATACACTTCAGACAGTTTTACTACTAGCTCCAAGCATATAGGAATCAGCACCCACGTTATATGGCTGAACCATGAGATGTCATCAACATAAACCCACACTTCACTCAGGGTGTGAAACAATGTAAAACATTCAGTCCACTGATGAACTGAACAGAGAAGAACCAATAATTTAAGCAATTAACCAATTAGTTGTGAGGAACCACAACTCAGTATATCTGATCATGGAGAACTATTTGCAACACTGATGCGCAACAAGGCATGCTGGTTAGGAACACCCCTGTGTGCGCCACAATATATATATTCTTCCATCCATCCATCTTCTTCTTCTTATCCGTGGTCGGGTCGCGGGGGCAGCAGCCTAAGCAGGGAGGTCCAGACCTTCTTCTCCACAGCCACTTCGTCCAGCTCATCTGGGGGATCCCAAGGTCTTCCCCGGGTCCTCCCAGTGGGACATGCCCCGAAAACCTTACCAGGGAGGTGTCCAGGAGGCATCCTCACCAGATGCCCGAACCACCTCATCTGGTTCCTTTCAATGCGGAGGAGCAGCAGCTCTACTCTGAGCCCCTCCTGGATGACCGAGCTTCTCACCCTATCTCTGAGGGAAAGTCTGGACACCCTGCGGAGGAAACTCATTTCCGCCGCTTGTACCCATGATCTTGTTCGACCCAGCTCGTGACCACAGATGAGGGTAAGAATGTAGACTGACTGGTAAATCGAGAGCTTCACCTTTTGGCTCAGCTTCTTCACCACGACGGACCGATGCAGAGTCCGCATCACTGTGGACGCTGCACGATACACCTATCAACCTCCAGCTCCAGCCTTCCTTCACTTGTGAACAAGACCCCGAGATACCTGAACTCCTCCACTTGGGGCAGAACCTGATCCCCGACCCGGAGAGGGCACTCCACCCTTTTCCGACTGAGGACCATGGTCTCAGATTTAGAGGTGCTGATTCTCATCCCAACCGCTGCACATTCGGCTGCGAACCGCTCCAGTGAGTGCTGAAGGTCCTGACCGATGAAGCCAACAGACCCACATCATCTGCAAAAAGCAGAGACCCGATTCTGAGGTCAGAAATCCGGACACCCTCCACCCCTCGGCTGCACCTTGAAATTCTGTCCATAAAAGTTTTGAACAGAATTGGTGCAAAATACCTGTTAATCATATTTTAAGTCTCTGGAAATGTTTGTCTTTTTTTTCTCTCTTGTTGACATGAAGAACTTAAATGCTTATGATTAAATGCTCTTATTTGGATTAATTGGATGAATATCAATAAGTTTTACTAATTTTCTTTATCATGTAACTTTGTTTTGAATTTAGATAAAGACTCCAATAATCTAAATTTGTCTTCTCATAATTTAACATAAAATAACCAAACATGTACATGTAACAGTGAATTTATAATTTAATAAATATCTGAATATTTGGTATTGTCTTCAGTAAATTGATCCTTTTTTGACCTGGAGATATTTAAGAGGTGTTTAATGATAAACCTAGAAAACAACAGATACTTCTTTAGAGGAATTGCTGTGCATAGTCCAGTTTCTGAAATTGTTGCAATTTCTTTGTTTTTGTTTTTCAGTTTTACTTGCTTAAAAACCAGTCATATGTTTATTTTAATTTGTTTTTAAAAATCAAAAACAATTTTTAGTACATATATTCAGTTTCTGTGACAATTTCTTTTCATGTGGATAAAACAAATTCAAGACAAACCTGCTGAGCTGAATTCTGCCTAGCAACTGATGACAATCCCAGTGGCTTCTCTTGTGATAGGTTTCTTTTGCTTACATACGACATTCACAAACATGAAACAATTTCATTTAAATTTTAATTCTTAAACTGAAGTCCCTCTTTTTTTAATATAAATCATAAGCTTCAGAAATTTTGGGCAAATACTTGTTGAATGTTTAGACTCACATTAATCAAGAAGATAAGAGATGAAGTAAAGAGGTGCAGTAAAGAGTTACCAGCCTTGATTTGAGATGAGGCTGTCAGCTTCAGGACTTTAAATCTCTGGATTTGTGCTGTCGTTAGACCAGGTGAACTGCCCAGTAAACTTAGTCTATCTTAAACCAGTGAAATAACCACATTTTATCTTCACAACATAATTTTTCTCATATCTAGCATGAAGAAATGTAGTAATTCTGATCATATTCACTATTTTGCATCATAAAAAATAAAACAATTTACTTCAGTTTAATGAAATCCCATCCATAATTGAGTAGAGAGGGGTGGAAATGAATGAGGATTTTCTTCAGTTTCTTTTGTTTATTTAGACATTTCATTTATTTCAGTTAGTTATAATATATGTTGCATGTAAATTTCTTAGAATTAGTTTGTAAATATTGAGTTAGGTATGTAGCATGAAAGTGGGGGCTCTGTTATTGAGTGGCTATGGTTTCACCTGGAGGTATATATGAGTTGTGTAATGGAGTGGGGATGTAGTTACACATGGACAGAGATGCTTGACTTTTGATAGTGGAGAAATTGTTATATTTGCTGGTAACCTTTCTGTGATGGATGAGTAATTTTGTAAAAATCCACTGACTTTTTCAAAATAAAAGAAAACTAAGAGCTCTGAAAACGGCTGATGAGCCTCCTTCCTCTGGGCGTCATACTTTACCCTTTGAGGCTGCTAATGGTTCATCCTCTGTGAAGGGTCTTTAACACTGAGTCCCAACAATCACAGAAAAGGGTATTGAGTTAAACAGACTTTAATTGAAACTGAGGTGTTTTGAGGGTCATTCACTTGAAGAAAGCTTTCATGGAGGAGCTACTGAACTTGTCATCAGTTGCTAGGCAGAATTCAGCTAAGCAGGTTTATCTTGATTTTTCTTCCCATGATTAGAAATCATCACAGAAACTGGATATGTGCAGTAAGAAATGTTTGTGATTTTTAAAAACAAATTAAGTGTATGACCGGTTGAATGCTGAGTTAGCATTCAACCTATTATGATCCTCTTGGGCCATTTTTCGGCATCTAAGTTGTTCCTCATTTTTGAGCTATTTCAGTAATTCAGATATCAAAATGTTCAGCTCATCCCCACTTTTACTTTTTGTACGACAAATCCTCAAACTTTTTTCAAAATCTGTTTGTAAATAAAACAGTTGTTAATCCATAAACACTGAGAGACTCAGGCACAAACACAAACAACCACACCTGATTCTAATTACTAATCTATTTGTGTTTCAGGTGATAATCAGCAGAGACAGAGATTATAATACCATGAGTTTCTTGTCTTTCTACATTCATACGTCTCTGCTTGTTTGTCTCCCTCTCTGCATTTCAATCTGTCTTCCTTCATGTCTTTCTGTCCTTAATCTTCCTACCTAACTCCATTCTGATTCCTCTTCTCCTTCCCTTCTTTCCCCTTCTTCTTTATCTTCTTCCTCTTAACCTTTATTTGGATGAGCTTCAGTTTATTTGAAACTTTCTCCTTCCTCCATCAATTTTGTTTTAGATCAGCACAACTTGAGCTATCAGGCTTTTATGGCTTCCACATGCTAAATTTGATCATTCTGCGAGTTTTGGCTGCTCATCCTCCTCTCTTCAACCCAGCGTTCCTCTTTTCAGCTTATCTTTTTCTCTTCAACTGATCTTCCTGCCTTGAGGTTTTTCTTCTTCTCTTCTGCCTATCTCCTTTTGTTCAGCTCTTATTCTCCTCTTCAGCTGACCTTCCTCTTTTCAAGTCAACTTCTTGTCTTCAGCTCACCTTCCTGGTTTCAGCTGATCCTACTCTCTTGATGTCATCGTCTTCTTTTCAGCTCATCTTCCTGTCTTAAGCCCATCTTCTCCTCTTTAAGCCTCGGTCACAATGACCCGTACCAACAGCTCCAAACACTCTGCAAATGATTTTTGGACCATTTCCTAAGGCCTCCTTGAGACAGTTTTATAAGAATCCAGCATTTGTAGCCCGTTCATAAGTCTGTGGTCAGGTCGATGGTCATGTCCAAGATTTTCTACAAACGCACCAGAAAAAGCCATGTTGGAGGGCCGACAGACGAATATCTTATGAACAACCTAACAGAACAACACACTATTATGTTCATGGAAGTATGGTGCAAAAACACATTCAGTTGTTCTCGGGGGTTCCTTACAGCGTTCTCATGAACGGCTTTTGAACAGAAATCCATAAGTTGGACAAACAGATTTCTGTGGTACTTCTGGAAGTACATATGCCACTTGGCTGCAGCCAAGCAGCGGCTACAACTGCTAAATTTTCTTCTTTTTCATCCTGCAGCCACAGCTGCCGAAGGTGCAGCTGTGTTCTTCTCACCATGATTACCATCTAGAAAATTACAAACATTTTCACAAATATTCCAGGACATGAGATGATCAAGATACAGAAGTTTGGAGATATTAGGCAGCTGCCATTTATATAGCCCAATAAAAAAGTGCTCTAAAGCCATAGGATCTTCCTACCAACGACTTGAGATTGCCATGAGTTGCACATAGGGGTCCTGAACAGCCACCTTCACACAACAATTTTCGTAGGATGGCCATAACTATGCTGTCGGTAGATTCCCAGACATCCTTGGGGTGATCATATGAACTTTACAACCAGTGTGCAGCAGAAAATCACCTCATTTTCTCAAGCATCAGTCAAATTGCTTATGCGAATTGAATGGCAGCCATAGTGAGTTCCTACAAAGGCTGCAGGAAATGAATGTCTATGAACTCCAGATTTTGTACAAACTGGGAGATTCAAATAAATCCACTGTTCATAGGAACCTTTGTGAGCGAGACTTTAGTAAATACTCCTCTTTTCAGTGTCTCCTCTTACCTTCAGCTTCTTTCTTTTCTTCCTTCATCTTAAGAAATCTCAAATGTGTGAGCTGAATTTTGCCATTTTCTTCAGGTTTTTTATCTGACTTTAGAAATTTCTTTAAATTTTAGCAGTTCAGCTATATTTGCAGCAAAGTTAACAGCCACTAAAATCTTTTGACACCAAAGTATAGGAAAGGTAAGAGCTGCTATATCTGCTTTTCATGTGAATATGAATAATTATGTAAGAAGTCATAAATATTGAGCTGTAACAATTGAAATAACATGTATTTTCTTTTTGTTTAAGATAAATGTTCTCCATCTTGTAAGTAAAACTTGTTTTTTAATCCTCTGATCTTAATGAATTCTGTATTTATAGAATGATTTGGGTTTTTTATTGAAAAGGCTTTTTCAGGATTGTTTCCTGCAGCTTCAGATTCACTTTAGATGAGGAGGTTAATTAATGTTTTATATTTTATTTTACAGCTGAGAGCAATGAGAAGATGCTTCCTATAGCCTGAATTACGACCAAAAGCCTGAATACAGTGAGTTAATTTGTATATTGAACAAAATATCAAAAGAACATGTATCAAAATATACATGATTCGCTATTAAATTCAAATTACTGTTAAACATGTTTTGTTGATTTTAACAACAGTTAAACATTTGCTTAAGACCATTGTAGTGGAAATATTGCAATTTTTTTCATTGTTCTGTTTCACTTGTTTATACTGTGGATTTATAAAAAATAGAGGAGATATCAATGTTACAATTAATGATTTACATGTTTGTTTGTTTTTTAAAATTTATTCATTTCACTGCATACATTTAATTTCAATGTGATATTTTTTTCATGAGGAAAAAAATAGATGACAAACCTGGTGAAATAAATTCTGCCTGGCAACTTATGACAAGTCCTCTACAGTGAACCACAGTAGGCAAGACTCTGGGGGAAGATGTGCAAACATCCTCCAGAAACGATCTAGCACATAATAGAGGGATGCAAGATGCTAGTAGGCAAAGTGTCAGTATCAGTATCAGTGTGATAATACTGTATTCACTTTAATCATCTTTTATTTTTAAATGACTTATACTTTACAGTAGTGAAGTTTACTTAAGATTCTGTCTCACATGGCAGCATATTTAACTGTTCTTGTTAAATGTTTTTTTTTTTTTTTTTCCTGCTAGTAAAGAAATGTACTGAACCATTTGAGATTGTAGATCAGGGGTCTCCAATTCCAGTCCCAGAGGACCGGTGTCCTTTAACGCACCCTAAACAAATGACTGTGTCATGAACCAAGTTGTGCAGACCTTGATGACGTGCTGATGACGACCAATAATTAAAATCAGGTGTGTTAGAGCTGGGAAACTTTTAAAACATGCAGGACACCGATCCTCAAGGACCAGAACTGGAGACCACTGCTGTAGACGAACTTCAGTTTCACCGTCCTATTTCAATATTAACATTCAATTAAGAACAATCAACCCGGAGGCGGGATTTGTTCTGACTTGCACCATCTGTTCAGATTGTTTCTTTTTTTTTAAATGTTTGCGTATACTATTTACTGCTCTTTCCAAATTGAAAAAGTAAAACAGACATTTCCTACAAAACCACAAAAAAATCTTCAGAATTGGGGACTTTTTTCTATATATGTAATTTGATGCAAGTTTTCTTCTGCATATGTGAGAGTGAGGGTGATTATCTCCTTGTATCCCCACAGTCTGAAGGTATGTAGAGCAAAGCCATTCATGTGGCTTCGCTGTATCTGCTATATCTGTCAAAAATGCAAATAACCTTAATTGAGTTCATAGTTTTTAATCATGCTGTTTAGGAAAGAGAGTCAAATAGATAACAGTCCTTATTTGGAGAGTCTAAATTTAATTGAAAAATGATCTGGTCAAAACAATATGAATAGCCAAGTCACAGAAATTTCAAAAGAATATTTTCTCATGTAAATAATAGCTCATACTTAGTTTTTAACCAAACCACAGTCACATAAAAAGAGCATACCCTACACAGTGATAATAATAATTTCAAAAATCATTTGGTGCTTTGATACCAGGTATTAAAATTAAGTAATACAAACTCACCAAGAAAACCTAAATAAATACATTGTGCCAATTGTTTATTTCACCAACGAAACCTATGGCAACTGTAAAATTTACCTATTGAGTTATTAATTTAATTAAATTCCCCTCAGGGATAAATAAAGTATTTTTGAACTGAATTTGAATTAAACCTCCAGGAAGGTTGGAAAGTGTCTACTTTCCATTTTTGTATATTTTTTTCTCAATGTAGAATGATGGAGTCAACTGATATGAAAATGAACCTTTGTTGTTGTCCATGATCCTTTTGCAGATTCATGTACTGCAACAATTGCTTTTTTAAGATCACTGCTAACACACACAAATGCTCCAGACCAGCAAAGTGGCAAAGCATCTGTGTTTTATATAGGTGCTCACAATTGCTGATGATCAATTAACACAATTCATTTCGATCAACAGCACTGGACTGCTTCTTGCGAGAAGCAGTCCAGTGCTGTGCAATTTGGCTAAGTTATGATAACTTTTTAGTAATTTTGGCACTGTCTAATATGTCGTAAACACCACACCAGCAAACCACATGAATTACATTACCTGAGAAATACAGAAAAAAACAGCAATATTGCATGTTTTACTAAATTCATGCAATGACACTGCTCATATTGAAGTCTTTGTATTATCCAGATTAATCTTTTATAGAGCAGCCAATAAAATACTTGAAATTTCAAAATTTTAACTCTAGAGGGTTATTGGAGAATATCAAAGAACCTTTATTAACATTGGAACTTTTTTGTAATAACCATAGAACGTAGTTCTACTAAAGTTACCAAATATGGTCACTTGCCCTGTAAAGGGTTAACAGCGGTACTTCAGGAACAGAGATGTCTCTGATATATAACAATTTTACTACCGAGAACTTGGTTTATACTTTGAGATGGAGATACCCCTCTATTTCATACAGAATCTGACATGACTTAATAATTCAAAAGACACTGACTCCATATTGTTTTCTGGATAACTTTTAAATTTCCCTGAGAAAATATAGTATCTGATTCTTAGATGCCCATGTTACATTTGAAAGGGATATATTCTCCTGTTTTTTCAAAAGCTGAGTTAATTGTCCAACATATCTATGACATGTACTTGGAAAAAGAGAGCAAAATACAAGCCAGATTCCTGGTCATGACGTAAAACATAAAACAAAGTACTGTCAGAGCATTGCTAGTTTAATTATTTCTTAGGCTAAAAAAATTAAATAACTGGTATTGAGTTTTGACTAAAACTGTTACTTTTCTGTTAAAAGTAAATAAAAACTATGGGGTACAAATGGGTTTCAACTTTTCACTTCTGAGGTACTTTGAATGCAGCATGATTTGGAGATGAAGCTGGCCAGAGATCACAGAAGGAGATAAAGATGTGAGGGCTGGGCCACTATCATCTGAGCTGGGTCGAGGTAATCCTGCATGCCTGAACATAAGTGAGTCTAAAACAAACTGCCAATGGCGTATTTTTAATTCTTGGGTTTTTTAATTAATAGTAACTTCAGGAACACAATTATGGAAAACAAGCACAGATTTTCCAGCATCCACATAACTCAGTATAAGGTTTAGGAATGTTTTATTTTTTGAGACTGTTGGGCTATGAATCACATGATGTTGATTTGAATTTTATGATTAGAACATCCCCTTTTTGTACTGGTGGATCAGCTCTGACACATCATCACTGCACACCTTTATCCAGCCATCCTCCTGCATGTGGTACACTGAACAAACACAGAAAATACCAAAAACAAATATGAGCAAACAAAAGACAATATAAATATAGAGACAAGCAAAAAAGCACCTAAATTTTTTTTAAATACTGGCAATTATTTGTTGTCTTCATTGTGTACTCACTGTTTACCACACCACCGGAGTAGGCGTCTCGGTGTGTAGCGTGAGCGATGCCCCGACGGCCGAGCTCGTACGCCTCCTCCACTGTCATGTCTTCCCTGTAGCCGCTGTCCACCACTCCATAAGCGTAGCTGTTCCCACAGCCGGTAGAAAACATATGACCTGACAGACGCGTCCCGTTGTTATCCACATAGTACAGACCAGGACCCTGGGGAATACATATTTTTCTTAATTTATAATCTTAATTTGATTTAAGTTTTTAGGAATAACAGAACAGTGGCAGTAATAATGATGTGTAGTTCAGACAAAGCTTTCCCTTTTTCCACGTTCATGTAAAGGTGCTGAACATGTACAACCAACATGATCATGTTCCACAAACTCCACAAACAAAAGCCAGTATGGAAGGATCATTTGATTTGCTGTTGTCACCCACATTTCTGCTATGTTTGATCAAGTAAATAGGCTCAAAGCTTATCACCATAACTGACATGAAATTTATCACGACACTCCTCTCCAGTACCCCCAAACAGACCTTACCAAGGAGACTGTGATCCCTCTGTAGTTGGAGCACATCCTTCTGTCCCCTTTCTTAAGGAGGGGGGCCACCACCCCGGTCTGCTAATCCAAAGGTACTGTCCCTGATGTCTATGCAATGCTGCACAAGTGCATCAACCAAGACAGCCCCACAAAACCCAGAGCCTTAAGGAACTCAGGATGGATCTTATCCACCCCTCTGCCCTGCCACCCAGGAGTTTCTTAACCAACTCAGTGACCTCAGTCCCAGAGATAGGAGAGCCCACCTCCAAGTTCAAGGAGTCTGCTTCCTCGAAGGAAGGCATGTCCATGTGAGGAGGTCTTCAAAGTATTCCCTCCACTGATTCACAGTGTCCCAAGACAAGGTCAGCAGCCCACCATCCCCACCATACACAACGTTGGTAATGCACCAGTTGCCCCTCCTAAGTCGCCGAATGGTGGACCAGAATTTCTTTGAAGCTATAAGGAAGTTGTTCTCCGTAACCTCTCCAAATTCCTCTCACACCCCGGTTTTTGCCTCGGCCACCACCGAAGCCGTGTGCCGCTTGGTCTCCCGGTACCTATCTGCTGCCTCTTGAGTCCCACAGGCCAAGAATGCCCTAAAGGACTCCTTCTTCAGCTTGACGGTGCCCTAACAGCTGGTGTCTACCAGCATGTCCGTGGATTACCGCCACGACAGGCACCGACCACCTTACGGCCACAGCTCCAGTCAGCTGCCTTGACAATGGAGGCATGGAACATAGTCCATTCAGACTCAATGTCCCCCGCCTCCCCCAGGAGGTGACTGAAGCTCTGTTGGAGGTGGGAGTTGAAGCTCTCTCTGACAGACCCAACAAACCCTCACAATACTTTTGGGCCTACCAGGTCTGACAGGCATCCTCCCCCACCATCGAAGCCAGCTCACCACCAGGTGGTGATCAGTTGACAGCTCCGCTCCTCTCTTCACCCGAGTGTCCAAGACATGCGGACGCAAGTCCGATGATACGACAATAAAGTCGATCATCGATCTGCAGCCTAGAGTGTCCTGATGCCACGTGCACATGTGGACACTTTTATGCTTGAACATGGTGTTTGTAATGGACAATCTGTGATGTGCACGGAAGTCCAAAAACAAAACACCACTCGGGTTAAGATTGGGCTGTCCCCCCACCCAAAAAGCAGAGAGGAGCTACCTTCCTGTTCACTGTAAACTCCAATGTACAGGCACTGAATCAGGGGGTGGGGGGCCTGAGGGACTAACAACTATACCCACTCCTGCATGGCACCTCTCACCTTGGGCAACTCCAGAGTGGAACAGAGTCCAATCCCTCTCAAGAGGACTGGTTCCAGAGCCTGAGCTATGTGTCAAGATGAGTCTGATTGTGAGTCTGATCTCACACACCAGCTCCGCCTCCTTCCCCACCAGAGAGGTGACATTCCCCACCTTTGGCCACCACCCAGCTCACACTGCACCTGACTCCTATGGCTCCTTCCACAGGTTGTAAACCCAGGGGATGCCTCCAAAAATGTATAAACATTTTTAACAATAAAACAGAACTTCAGTCAATTGTTTGCTTTTTGACAGAAGCAAACACAAAAGATCACACAGACAAATATTCTCCTCTGTGTCTGTGAGCGTTAATACTTTACCAGTTGCTTAAAACACACCCTCTCTTTATAGAACTTGCCTGTTTGTCCCATCCACAGATCATGCTCCCCATGGAGAGGCCCATGCCTCTGTAGCCCAGCATCATGTTAGACAGAAGTTTAGATGCAGCAGCCACAGAAATCCGGTGGTTATTTCTCAGCCTGTAAAGCCTAAATAAAATCACAAAACAAAGCTAATTGATCAGCAAATAAATTAACTTCACTCAAGATAAAATTTGCAAGTAACTTATCAATGTTCATCAATGCAGTAAAAAGGAATAGATCATAGTGATCCTTCAGCAGAGGCCTAACTGAATCATACAAGCTTTTCAAAAAGTTTCTTTTTTTTATTTGGCTAAGAAATTCCATGTCTACTTCAGATTTAAATATCTGGGTATGACAGTGAAAAATAAACCCACATCAGAAGTAGGTGGGATAATATGGAAAATGCGAATGACTTTTCTTTGCAGAGAGCATGAATTCAAGTTATTTCATTTTTTTTTCTCATTAGCATAATTTTTTAAATATGTATCAGTTTTTACAATTCAGACCTGCAACACATTCTAAAAAAGTAGTAAGAGTGGCAATCTGGTGTTAGTGGGTGAGTGAAATAAAGAAATAATTCCATTACATCTCAAACATGAGTTTTCAAAGAAACTACTGTTATGATGTGATGATGAAGTGAATCAACCCTTGCTGAACCATTGTGATCCCTTATCCCTCAGGCAGAACTGCATGTAAAACCATCATTCATCAATAGCTGATATAATCATGTGGGCATGATATTACAGTGTAGTTTTGATGAAGACAAAAAAATGTCAGTCACATCAGTCACAAATTCCTTTTTAAAATTTTACAGAACAAAAAAATAAGCTTCAGGTTTACCTTGTTCAGAGGAAGTGTCAACATCTTGATGGGTGCACTGAAACCATGTGTTTGTTTTCTTTTACACTCAGAACTGTTTACTATAGTGATTTTACAAAATTTGGCACCCAAGGAAAGTCTTAGTGTAGCCTAAAATTTGAACCATTTGGACCATGTTTTTTTTTTTGTTTGTTTTGTTTTGTTTTTCTTATCATTTAAACTTTACCCAAGTGAAGATCACGTCTTAGATTGTAACTTCTTTATATGTTTCATCACATTTAACCTAGATGAAACTGAATCTTAATGATGTATTTACTACCCATTTGAGTGTATAGAAGAGAGGCTATTCAAGGAGGTATTCCAAGCTTCTTTAGTATATCTTTTACAAATATTGAAAAGTGAACAACTGCACATTCATATATCTGTGAATTTTTAATCAAACATACACAAAAACAACCCTTTAAATTCTATATAGACATATAGATTAAAGACATGTTACATAAGGAAACTTGTCACACCTGCATTCTTTTGCCAGGAGTCGCTCCCAGTACTGGCAGTCTGCAGCGCTGCCTGACATAGTCCCCAGCAGGTATGAATTGATCTCTATCACCTTATTGGCATCCTTTGAGTCTGCAGAAAAATTAACATGACAGAAATAGAAATAAAATTAATTTAATTTAAATGTACATTGCACTAGACTGCACATACATGTTATTGTTGATACATTTAATGTTATTGTCATGTTTAAATGGTTTTTTTAATTCACCTATAAAACAGGTGATAGCCTCAGCAACAAGTTCTAGGATCACTGTTGGCAATCAACAGTGATTACATTTACATTGACAGTAAAAATCTAGTTGACCTTATTCTAGACAAAGTAATATTCTGATTAGGATGTTTACATGAGCTGCTCTTTGAATATTTCATATTCTTATGAAGTATTCATATTATTTCATACTCCAGTTTGGCATGTTGCTGGCCCTCTTTGACACTCTACAGTTTGGTCATAGTTTATTGTTGAGACATCATTCAAATTTTAAGCAGGTCACAACACTTTAGACTACAACTTACTGAATACGTGTTTGAATAACACACCTCTGAGAAATCTCAGTTTAAGCTTAATTTCCTGCCTTAACTCCATTTTAATAGATTATGTTCCCCACACTAGACCAGGGGTGTCCAAAATCTGTCCTCATGGCCCGGAGTCCTGCAGATTTTAGATGTTCCTCTGTGTATGCAAGGCATGTGGCCCCCATTTCGTAATAGAGTGAGAAGTGTGAGAATTTTGAACAATTTTTGATAATATTCTACGCATGCAGCACCTTCACAGAGACGTGGAAGAAAACACAGGAAACTTGTCTGCACCGCCAATCATTATTCTTATTCACTTACTAGTAATTTAACAGTGTTGAATTAGGGAGATAGAGAAAGAAGAAAATGTCTTAGTTTTTGAGTAGAATATGAAATCAGGTGCTACATTATTAGAATGACTGAATAAACAGTGTAATGAATGCAGCTGGAGCCCTATCCTTTCACATAAAGGAAAGTGCCACATCACCTGTCATCGGACCAAAGAATCAGCCACAAGTATTCAGTATGACATTAACATGGTAAGAAAACACTTAACAAAATTGCACAAACTGCCATAAATATAAAGAAAACTGACAGTATTACCTCCTTCAGCATCATTGTTTTTGATTTACTGGTACCCACACACGTCCAATGAACGAGATGCCTACATCCTGTTTCACGTACACAACGTGAATGCTGGTTTTGTGTATGTAAGGACATGCATTTGCAGAATTTTTCTGGGCCAGTCTGTAAAGGCCAATAACGTCAAATTGGTGGCCCATTTTTATGTAAATGTTACTGCTCGCCAATATGCAAGTCCCTTAAGATACATACATTCGCCACTTTATTAGCTCTACCTGGTGATAAAATGGATATTGTGTGTGTGTTTAAATACATATATATAAATACATATATTTGTATTTATACAGGATCTGGTGATATGGCTGCTCTTGGGATATATAATGAAATGTATGTAATGAAATGTGTATAACAACTCGTTCCTCACCCTCCGTGGGTGGTATCCCTTCTAAGCTCGGGTCCTCTACCAGAGGCCAGGGAGCTTGAGGGT
>JAOWBL010002163.1:0-14087 GCA_028564865.1 Zenarchopterus dispar
CCATACCTGATTTATAAATATTATAGCTTAAAAACTACCATTATAATCTGAAGTCTTGTCTAATGGTTCAATCCCAGAAAGTTGAAAAAAAACTTTCATCGGAGCTGTACTATTTGTGGCAAACCAGGTTTGATATTGTTGTTTATTCAAAAACAGCTCGCCTTGTCTGTTTCATAACTCTCATGACCTGGGGTCCTGATCCTCCTGAACTTGCAGCAGCCGTCAGTGTCTCTTAGTTCGGTTTCACCATCAGTCATTTTAAGTGACATCAGAGGTTTGTTGTTTGTTGTCTTGCCTTTTGATAACATCTGCAGGTGTTGTTTCTCTGCTCTAGTGGTTTTGAGCTGTGTTTTATCTCTTGCTTTAGATGAATTGCATTTCTTTGATGCTTTTTTTTTTGCCCTATTGTTTCTGTTTCAAGATTGAAAGACTGCATCCTAAATTCATGTCACTATCTTCTTTGGATTTATATTCTATTTCTGGGATGACGAGGAGACCCCTGACTGGCAGGGACTTTGACCCTGTGTCTGATGTATATGGAGAAAGACAACAAAGCTAAAATTATGTCTTAACTTATATCAGTTTATTATGAGGCAAATATGTGTGTATTTGCTACCAAATGTGTTGGATAAGGAAAGAAAGTTGTTAGCTGGACCAAATTAAAGTATAGTATTAAGCAGAATTTTCTCAGAAATCACCATATATAAAATCACCCATAAAGATAAAAGAGATACACCATTTTACGTACTCAAAGTGATTCCTGTGGAATCAGCTCGGCTCGGGCCATCACATCTGATCACATCTAAATTAGTTACAGTAAAATTGATGTTTGTTTCACCATGTACACACTTTAACACCACTTTTTATCACTGTGACTGCTTAGACTTGTATAACATTGCAGAGTAGATGTATATGCATTAAAAAATACATATTGATTTAGGATATGGTTGGGATTCATTTGAATCAAGAATTTCGAATTAGTGATACTGGTCACCTTCTGAATAATAGAACAATACTCCTCTGTCAGAAACAAAGAGCGGCTTTCTTTTCCAGTAAAAAATAGATAAATAATAAATAAAGGCTCTATAGTAGTTGGCACTGTTTCCTCCTAGCAGGAAGATTCCTGGTTCGACTCCCAGCAGGAGTTCTCCCCTGCTTTTGTAGGTTTTCTCCTGGTCCTCAGGCTTCCTCCCACAGTCCAAAAACATGTATGTCAGATGAAACGGTGATTCTAAGCTGTCGGAGTGAGCGTGAGCATGTGTGATTGTTTGTCTTCATGTGTTTCTGTGATGGACTGGCGACCTGTCTGGGTTGAGCCCTTGCCTTCCACCTGAAGAGAGCTGGAAAAGGCTTTAGCATTTAATTGACACCCTGCATTAGAATAAGTGGGAAGGATGGATAATGGATGCATAAATTAATACATTTTTTTGGAAACTATCAAAAACCCACAATCACCTAAAAATAGTGAGGCTTATGTAACTTGTCAGAATGATTTCCAAGTGTTCTAATTCACAATTATTAAGTGTATGACAATTTCCATGTGCTTCCTAAATCCAACCGTGTGGACAGATTGAAACACATATAAGCAGTCTAAAGATGGACGTCTGATAGAATTATTCAAAGCTGAAGCCAATTTTTTTTTCACATCTGGTAACCAAACAGATAAACTAACAGCACGCTCAGAGCATTTGTGAGTTAGATTGTGAAAATCTATGAGAAATATTAAGGTTTGCTCAGTTAATGATGTGAACACATGTAAAATTGTTACATGCAGTAAAATTTGGATGTGGACGGAAACACGCATTTGCAAGTACCTTGAATTATGCACAATATCACAATATCAATATCATCATCTGTAACTAATTAATTAATCGATTAATAAATTTTGGAAGCCTTTTGCTACAATACTATTATGATTGGACATGTAAAGCAACAGGAAGTTTTTTGAATGACAGACCAATTTTCAGTTTTACAGTGTACCCATCAGTTAAGGTGTAGATCAAGTGTGTTAAATGTTTAAAGTCTAGTTGTTATAGTTACTGAAGTTGACTGCTTAACTCACTTATTAGCATGGCTTTTAAAAAAATATTTTCATATAATTTTTCAGATTATTTTTAGTTCATTTAATTAATTTAGTCTTTTTTGACTGGTTTTATATTGGTGTTATGCCATATGTTACATGTTATGATAAAAAATAGTTACTGAGAGAATGACTGAGCCAGAAAAAGTTATTTCTAATTTAATGGGGGGAAGAAATACTACTCTGATAAATTTTTATGGTGTTTGACAGAATTTAAAAACAAACAAACAAAAAAAACCTCAAAGAAATCTTTTGATTCTCTCAACCACTAACATATAAAAAGTCAACTGTCTGAATGATTTTAAAATCTTATTTCACCTACACGTCTTCAAATGGTCTTGCCCCGTGATGCAGCTTCGACCTAACCAGATTCACTCAAACGTCTAAGTGAAGCGTAGTACTGTTCTTGGTTTGAAGGTGATTATTCCCCCTCCCCGTCATCAATATCTGCACACAAGAGGCTTTTAACTTTTTTAAGATGACAGATTGTGACAAAAGAGGACCAGGCCTTTTCCATTTGAGCTCCATGTTATGGGAGTTCTGAACTCAGGCACACCAAGTGTATACCTGCTATCAAAATCAGTTTCTCTGAAAGCCTTTGGTAACATTTGATGTTTATTAGATATTTTTATAACCATAGCCTCATGAATATATAGGACCAAACTTAGCCTGATCTCCGTCTTGTAAAACACTTTGTGACATTATAAAAAAAAGTGCTGTAAGACGATGGAAATATCTTGGACCTATTTTTCATGAAATCCTATAAAAGTCAACAACGAGGTGTTCAACAACGGGTAAATAGACTGAAGTGTCCAACGGAAAAAGAAAGAAACAAAAAAAGCACCTCATGTTCATCCCCATTATCGTGTTCTGAGAAATCTCTGCAGATGCCAGAAAACAATAAGGTCCTGGATCCCCTTGGCAAAGGCACATTTGGGCAAGTAATCAAGTGTTTGAGTCAGACACCAAAAACCAGGGCCATCAGCATTTATAATGCCTGGATTCGTCCAACAATATTAAGTACATGAGAGAAATCTCCACAAACTCAAAGGCAAGTATTACTGGACATCATCTTGGAGGATTACCTGAAAAATGTAAACAAACCAGTACAACTGAAAGAGATCCAGACAGTCCTTCAGCAGGTAGCATATTAATTCCAGAGCAAGTTAATGCCTTTAAATTCCTCTATGGTTGACACTTGGAATTTCGTTTGCAGTTATAGCACATTTGGAAAATGTTTTACTCATATTTATATGAGAAAGGTTTTTTTTGTCAATAAATCAATGAAGCCCATGTCCCTGAAGATAGACCTTGATGGTGGATCATGTGAGCAGCCTTTCAAGGTCAAACATATTGACTTTGGCTTTGCTGATTTCATATGCCAAGTTATGATCCACCTCGTAGTCTCCTGTTTTGATTTATTTAACATCTAATATCTCAAAAGCTTTCTTATTTCATTTCACTTTCTTTTTCTTTCACTTCGCTTTTCACTTTTGGAGCACCAGAAATTGTGCTTGGCCTGACGGTTTCAGAGGCCATTGATGTCGGATCTTTGGACTGCGGACTGGGTGTCATGTTACTTGGTCTTAATCTCCTTGCAGCAAAGACACAGTATGATGCACTAAGTTATCCACCAAACTTGACAAAGTTGTAACACATGTACTTAAAGGCACTTCAGCTGACATTATTATTTTATTATTATTACTCGTGTTGCATGTTCCACATATATTTTAATTCTTTTTTATTTACTTCAGGGAGAAAAGGTTTTATGACTTTCACTCTCAGGATGAAATGAAAAATATAGGTGGTTAAGCAGCTGAGAAATTACAATTCATAATTTAGGAAGAAAGAATTAATCACTATAGAGTTTCCCAACTGTTTCCCACACTGGGTGGAGACGGACACAACAGCATGACAGAAGCTGATGAAAGCAGAGAATGAATCGAATAGTTGAAGGTGATGCTCTGCAGGGATCCGGAAAAGAAGCTCACCCCCAGGGTTATCCGAAACCATCTTTTTATCACCAGGAGCTACCTCAACAGTCACTCCCACCTTGCCTCCTGCTAAGTGCTTGTTTCTGTCTGTTGTGTATTCAGTTTACTGGCATGGCAGGTGATAGATCAATAAACTAGACCTTGTTTGATTTGCAGTTTTACATTCTTGTTTTCTTTGCTGGAAATCAATGTCATAATGTGAGTTTCTGGTTTGGGAGCAGTG
Source organism: Zenarchopterus dispar (assembly GCA_028564865.1). Lineage (NCBI taxonomy): Eukaryota > Metazoa > Chordata > Actinopteri > Beloniformes > Zenarchopteridae > Zenarchopterus > Zenarchopterus dispar. Next base: position 4,298 of record JAOWBL010002163.1, read on the forward strand.
AACCTGAGCCCAGCACCAGCCAGGCCCAGACAGAGCAGGCGAAGCATGGCGATGATCCATCTTCAAGAAAGGTAAGCTTTCACTGAGCTGTGTTGAAGAATAAAAATAAGCTTCCACCTGGGAGATATTTGTGATGAGCTCCATAAACAGACCTAATTCTATTTCCTCTCATTTTTTGACATAGACTTAGCCCTCCATCACAAAAGAGAAACCTAACAAAAAAAAAACCAAAACAAAAAAAAAGCATACTAACAAATGTGCCTTAATATGTTTAGTAATTTCCATACTGCAAAATTCTTATTCATCTTCAGACTCCACTAGAGGCTGCTTGGACTAAAAATTCTCTCCAATCACCTCCAGTGAGAATGCTGTGCCTTAGTTTTTCCACCTGTGACTGTGTTTTTGGATTTGATTGGTGCCTAAGGTACTTCTATCCTGTTTATTTTTCAAATGTCAAAGAATGGAAAAAGGAGAGAAGAAAAAAAACTATTATATAGGTTCCTCTTGTTTTAGGTACCCAAAACCAACCTTTTGGCTATACACCTATGGATTTTCACTGGTGGGGGAACTCCCATGATGCATTAGGCTCTCTCCTCACTGTGTGTGAGACACAATAGCAAACAATTACCTTTGTTCTCTATGGTGTCTCACAGGGAAAAATAGCCCTGGAATAATCTCCCGGTGCTTCTTGGTCTCCTTTTCCCGACTTTATGACTTACCCCCTTTTGTTTCTTGTATCACTTACTGTCGCAGATTAATCTAACCAGATCTTAATAAATGAACACTGATGTTTTCAATAGACATAATGATTCATTACACAATTTCCTATATTCAAAACTGGCGCTGAAACAATGGTGACCGTTTAACCTGCAATCTTAAGTTAGTTAGATCACTTGCCTTGATTCAAGAGAAAGATTATTCCCAGAAAAAGGTAACTTTGGTAATTGTTGCTGAAGCTGTTTTTACATAATATGATATGCATGTATGTATGATAAATATTATAACATAGATAAATATCCATCCATCCATTTATTTTCTATACCCGAGTGTATCGGGTAGAGATCAATAAATAAATAAATAAGAAATTATTTAATATAAACACCTTCCCAACATGTGTCTAATTCCATAAATGGGTGTAGTAGGTGATATTTAATTTTTCTACTACGTAAGCTTTGTAGCCTCAGTCAGCTTGCTGCACAGGTATAATGAACCAGTCCTCCACCTGCAGGACTTTATGTTCTGACTAAGTATAACCTTTATGTTAGAGCCTTCCAAAATACGTAACATGGAATGCATGAATTACTAAAAACAATTTACTTCTAGTGAAAAGGAAAGTGATACTACTTTTTCCCATTATATTCATCATTTATTAATTTTCCCATCATATTCATAAGTTACTGGTGTCCATTCTTGTGCTTGCTGTGCAATCCTGTCATGATAATGATGATAAACTCAACTGTGCTGTTCATATTAAATGTATTTATTTTGCTTTTGAAAGAAAAAACCAAATCATCCAACTGCAAAAATGAATAAATAAAACTAAATAGTAATTTCATTCAAAATAACACACAGAATAGATATGAGATGATGCCCTGATGTACACTGAAGTGGGTATTGTGCAACTTAATCACACAAACTCATGCACATACAAGAACACGGCTGTTGAATGGCTGTAGTGGCCTTCATGCATCAAAGAGTGAAATGAGTCCACATGTCATTAGTCAAACTGATTTCATTAGCATTGTGATGTGAATCTTTTCAGACTGAAAAGACAAGCTGAGTAAATGATCGAACAAATGACTGAAGTAAGTGTTTGGAAGAATTCTTGGCAAATTTATTTCATGGAATAAGACTTACCAAGCAACCAAACAGGCTGGTTTAGCAAATATATGTGAACTGGCCAGACCTGTTGGGGTCAGTTTAGTCACTGGTGAGGAAGCTCGTTGGTCTGGTTTCATGTCTTTCTCTGCCTCCATGATACGTGTACTATAAATGTCTGAAACAGCAACACTGATGATGTCAAGATGAACTTCATTAAACCTTGCAGGAAATGTCTCTTTTTTTCACTTTCAGCAGTCAAGTCAAATGAAGTCAGTTTCATTTACTCAGCATATTTCAAAGCAAAGTGCTTCATAAAACAATAAAATGGTATTAAACTGTGATTAAATTAAATGTAACAGCACTCTTAAATTGAATCATTAAAACAGATAAAACCAAATTAAACTAATGAAACATCCAAATGATAAAACTTAGTAAAACTAATGAAACTGCTGGGATTAAACTTTCGACCTGCACTAACAGCCAAGGACAATAGATGGGTCAATTTAAAAAGTCCTAATGTGGGAGCAGATCTTGTGTGCAGCTGAAACCTAATCTCTGATTTAGGTGCAGGGGCCTCTAAAGCTCAATCACGCCTCGTTTTGAGTTGTGACCTTGAGGTCAGATGACCTTTGTGCTCTGGCTCAAGACTGAACATGAAGAAGCTCATTCAAAGCCCATTCATAACTTTAAAAGCCTGTCAGAAGATTTTAAAATCAATGCTGAAGTGTACAGGAAGCCAGTGGAGAGAACCCGAGAAAGGTGGGATGTGGTTCCTCTTCTTACTGGTTAAAAGTTGGGCAGCCACATTTTGCACCAGCTGTGGGTGTCGGATGAAAGTATGGTCCATACTCACATACAGGGCAAGAGTCAAGGTGGCTATAAAAGCATGCGTTTCTTCCTCCAGGTCATGACGGGGGAGATAGGACAGTACAAGAATACAAAATCCCAACAACAACACGAAAACACTATTTCTAGAAAACTTTGAGAGTTTCTTCAAATGAAACATCTTAAATCTGTATGATAATAATTTTCTCTGAACTTTCTTTAGCAGACCTAAGCGTAACTTTAAACGTTATTTGTACAGGACTTTTTTAAACAATGTTATAAAGTTCTTAACAAATCAGAAAATTCAATTCAGTTATCTTTAAAGACACCCAAAAAATAGAATTGAACTCCAAAGGAAATTTACTATTTGCTAACTGTTAGCTGACCAATTTTATTGCAATTAGAAGATATAAACAAATCTAGAATTTAATAATAGTAACACTAAAAACATTTGAAGGTAAGTAAAGAAAGTGAATAGTTTATAGAATAAGTGACAACTTGATGGAAGATTCAGCTGTGGTGACATGAAAGTTTCAAGATTGGTATAAATTATTATTATTTTTTAAATGTTGTGGCTCTAGTTGCCGTTAATGAAACTGATTTTTCAGGAAATAGCGATAGAGAGAAAGAAGACTTTAAGCTGGTCCAGCTGCACAAGGACTCTAGCCTCAAGTCAAAACAGGAAGATATAGAGTGTGGTTTTCTAGCACTTGCGCTTAAATTGTGACTTCATCCATACATCCATTAAAGGAAATATTTAGTCAAATTTAGGTTATCACATACAAAATAAAACAATGAAGAAGCTTATGTGGTGCACATACTGTTTCAGAAAAATGTGCTCCTCAGAAGCCAAACTAAGGGACTGATCACTGTTGTAATCAAAGACATAATCTACTTTAGCACCAACAAGCTATTAGGATCAATTCTCCTTCAACATTTACAGTTATTTATTTATTGTTGAACAGTTTGTAAATGGAAGACAGAACCTGTTTTAGGTGATAGCTATTTTGCTTTCTGCTTGCTGGGTGAAAGCTGAGATATTTGATATTTAGTGTTTTGTTTAAGTCGGTAACTGAGACTACTGTGTCTACACTGAAAGCCTGTTAATTTAATCCATGTACACATTACTAAGTCCTCTATTGGCTGTAAGCTGCACAAGATAGATGTTCCCACCATTAATGTAAAGACTTTTCTGTTCTAAATATGTACACTTTAAATAGTTACTGGACACAATCAGCCACTTTAAAAAAAGAAAAAAAAAGACTAGAGACTATGGGAGTGAGGGGTAAGTAATCTTATTTAGAAAAATGTGACAAAATTCATGGGTTTTTTTCTTTGTTTTTTTTTTAAATATTTCAGTATTAGACATCACTAAAAAATTTATGTTTTAAGAATTACGCAGTTAAATGTTTTTTTTTATTATCATCATTATGTCTTAAAATAACCATAGATCAATAATATCAGAGAGAAAACACTGAATGATAGGATGTAGTTAATCTTTAATGTAGTGTTTTTTGCATTTTGACTAAGTATTTGTTCGATCAATAATGGTATGGTGCAATACACCATATTTTATTGTTTATCTGAGGCTTTATTAACCTAATGTATTGCTTGTGGGCAGTGTTATCAGATCTAACAAGACAAACAAACAACTGCAGCATCATAAACAAACCAAAAGTAAATGTATATAACTAAAGCATATTATGGCCTAAAAGTTAACATTAACATCTTAACAACTTATGAAACTCAAAAACCAAAAAGATTTGAAGCCAACAGTTGATTATTGTTGTTTCGACTAGAAATCAAAAGGCAACAAAAGTTTGTGTTAACTTTTTTGAAACAAACCCAGAAGCAGTCAATATTCTAAAAGGTGGAAGCTGTAATTCTTTCAGCAGGGACGCAGTTATACACAGAGAGCAGTGCAAATGCTTAACCAACATACAGAAGAGTTGTTCTTATATCACCGTGCAGACAACGACAGCTATATAAAACTGCATAAAAGGATAACACCAAATAGTAGCCATTTTTCTTTCAGATTGTTTTGTTAGCGAGTAGGCACTCCTCTGAAACAGGCAAACAGAATGTGAACTAAAAAAAACACACAAAAGGACAGGCGGTCCACAAATCAGCGCAGAAGCATAGTAACATGTTCATATTTAAGTAACATGTAAGCTAATGTTAATATATGAGTATGCTATGTCTTGATATCTATTGCACATTGAAAAACCTTTCAAGGGTGTAAATGCTGTCAGTTCAATTATACTCATAGTACTCAAGCTGGTATGTAAAAATGTAATATATGAAATATATTAGTGAATGCATTCTGAGTGAAAGCACAACAAATAAAACTTTGTGGACAGCAAAGAGCTGTCGTGAAAAACATTAACTGATCGTGATAGTTCCCTTTTATGTGGAACCTCGTAACCATCTTATTGCTTGACTTAGGGATCTGGCAGGTTCAGATAACCTAAGAATGGCAACAGGAAACAACAAAAGAGAGACTTTCCTGTCATTCATCTTGTCAACTCCAGCTAAAATATGTTGTGATCGGCTGGCGCTGTGAAGAAGAGTGTCTGTCCTTGCAGAGCAGAGCAGTTATCAGAGGGAGAGTGTCCCCCCAGGTGGTGCAGACCCTGCAGTGAAGACCAGTCAGTGAGCTGGATCTCTAACGGCATCGATCCACATGAGGGTTGTGGGAGAGAGTTTGAGTGCTTATTTGTGTGAGACTGGGCCGACACCAGCAATCACTTAATTTAGGTAAATGAGACCACAAAAGTGAAGGATAAAAAAGTCTTCTCAGTTACTTCTGTTAAGCAACCATATTAAAAAAAAAAATGCAACCATAAAGGATTTTGTACATATTTTTAAATGACTTTGTACAAAATTTTTAAACATGTTTTTACATATATGTTTTTTTTAATGCTGCAATGGACTGGCGACCTGTCCAGGGTGTACCCCTGCCTATCGCCTGCTGTGGGCTGGGATTGGCTCCAGTAGACCCCCGTGACCCAGACATGGATTCAGCGGGCACAGAAACTGGATGGATGTTTTTTTAATGTTTACATTTTTTACATAGATTTATGTAATTTTTTAAAACATTTTGTAAACAATTTTTAATATATTTTCAAAACAGTTTTGCCATATTTTCTACATCTATTTCATTTTACTTTTAAAATTTTTTTAGATATTTTATTACACACACACACTAATAAAGAATAAAAAAGAGGTTTTTGATTTTTACAGCTAATCCGTGTCCTTTTGACTTTCTTCAGCAGGTTTCCACCAATGGGTGGTCCCTCTGAAACGCCTATCCTCCCACCAGCTGGGTAGTGAGTGAGTGAGTGAGTTTCTGTTTGAGAACTGTGGATGCAGATGAACCTATCCAACCACCAGTCCTCCAAAATCGGGCCAGGTAATTGGGTTCTGGTGCTGGTTTTGGGTTTTTGCCTAAAATAAAAATTCTTCAGGATTCTGCTGACTGTGAGAGCTGGTTCTGACCATTTTTAACATTTTGGACCATAAAGACTGATACCCTGACACACACACCCACTCGTGCTGTTCGAGAGAGGTACGTGACAGCCACTGACTTCTGGTGTAACCAATGTTGGGATCTTCACTGGAACACGCATGACTTGTGGTTTAATTTAACCCTTTACAATATATGAATAATATATTTACATATATGGTAACTTTAACTTTGACTTTAGATCGCTCTAACAAACATATTACCAGTAATTACTCCAGAAAAAAGAGAGAAAAGAAAATGACCGATGACTGTGAATTGGTGGCCCACAACATTTAAAAAAATCAGTCTGTGATGCGTTCAAGGGAGTTGATGCTAAAAGCTGATGAATGTCACTTAAATATGTGACAGATGAGAACAAATATATTTTGATGAGATTTAGGTAAACTTGTGGCTGCATTTTGTGTAGTATTTGGATATTTGTTCAAGACTACAGTCGGATGATAAATTCCTCATGCAGAGGGTAGAGGTCATAGATGCCTTGTGTCGGCTGCTGGCAGGAGATTGATCTGCAACGTCTTCATTTGATCAAGAATTGATATTGCAGGTTAAGAGGTTTGTGTTTTGGAGTTAAGGTTTTGTTTTTTTCTAGTATGCAGGTGGTTTTCAGTGCATCATTATTCATGTAATATTAAAAGTATATGAATCGGTTCAGTCACAGACTGATTTCTAAGGATAGGATTGTATTTTATTTTGGTTCAAGTAAAAAATATGAAAAGTTGTTCGGACCCAGTCCGAATGTTCTGCAGAGGGAGATTCACACACAAACAGATGTAGCAAAAACAAGAATCTCATTTATTTGGTTGGATACATCCTAGCCTGCTTCACCCAGGGGCAGTCCCTGAGGTCTGCTTACAATCTAAAGGTTACCTTAACATCACAGATTATATGAATACAAGTTTACACAATGTTCTGATCATTATACATATGCATAGGCAGCTAATCTACCTAAAAGCAGGAGTATTGTGTTGTGTGTGTGTGTGTGTGTGTGTGTGTGTGTGTGTGTGTGTGTGTGTGTGTGTGTGTGTGTGTGTGTGTGTGTATGCAAGTGTAGCTGTGAGATATGAGGGTGTGTGCATGATTGTGATGAGGCACCACAACAGAAACATCTTTATAATGACAGATATACATGTAATATATATAAACAGATAGATAATTGTCCTTATTTAATTTCCATATTATTGTCAATCCACTGGTTCTCTTCTCTCAAGTTACAAAAACGGATTTTGTGCAGCAAAGTTTTGGGTGCTGGATGGCTGTCAACAGGCTCGGATGGTAGATGGAGGCCTTTTGAACAAGTAGTCAGATTTGTAGTTGGAAAGATCCCAAACAGGGTCTCCATAATTCAGCACATCAGAGAGAAGGTCTGGAAAGAGGGCAAGGATGAAAACATCTCATAACCTACAGCTACAAGAGGAAGGTTTTGCAATAAAAACTTTCAGTTAGACTACAGACACATACCGAGGATCCTGGGATGCACGTCTTCTTCTTCTTCTTCTTTCTTCTGTGCCCTTGACGGATTGCCAGGGTTTACATGAAGACTGCTAAAAAGAGGTCAGGAAACTTTAGTTGGTGGCTTCATCTCCCTGAAAAGATGGTGTAGTTGGAGGTTCCTGCAGATGATTTCCAAAATCAGGAGGTGGAGACTGAAGCTTATCGTGAAGCAGGTGGTGGAAGTTCTCCTGGTTCCTGTGATACTGGATGTAAGAGTTGAAGATATTTTTCAAAATCAGGGAATGAAATGAGTGGAGCACAGTTAGAAAGGTTTTACAGGAAGGTTTTTAGCTAAAAGATAAAAAACATACCAGGAAATCGTGACTGCTGCTTAGAGGAGGTGTCTTAACTTTCTTAAGTTTGGCCTTTCACAAAAGTATATAAATGAGGGTCGGTGGAAGAAAGGGTGAAGTGGATTATTTATTTGCAATTCTCTGTTGACTTTAGGTGTCAGTTTTTGGCAGATATCTGAGTTAGGACTCTTACTGGAGAAGAAAGATGGCTTTTTTTCTAGAGTTGGCGTTAACACTGCTGGTCAAGATGGAGAATGACGTTTTTTTGCGATTGGATGCTAGCACTGTAGAAAAAAATCCACAAACTTATGAAAATGACATTTATTATATCTTTTTTCATGCAGATAGTAAGACAATAATAAGAAAAGCTTTCACAACAAATAAGAGTAACTTTTATTATGAAGGAAGCGAGGTACACTTTTACCTGGGGTCAGAATCCAGTGAAAACCTTCGCATAAGGAACACTTCCATGTCTGAGAAAGTACTGAGCTAGAAGATAGAGAAAGGAGAACAGGAATAAATCTTTTTGATCCTTTAGTTGGAGGACTAAATCATATGGGGTGAGGTGGAGGTTCGGTAGGTAATTACCTGAAGGAAACAAGGTGGAGGATGTCAGATGCTGGATCTGAAGTTTGTCTCTTTCTCTGGACAGCGGAGGTTTATAGCACCGGTTTGGATTGGGTCCTGTGATGGATATATCGATGGTCCACCCAGCCTCCAGTCTAATCAGAGATGAGTGAGGTGAGTACTGAACACTGAGAGACCAGGTAACTGGTCGATGGCTGTGAATGACAAATTGTATTTATAAAACATCAGGTTGCATGGGCTGATGGGAGTTCATGATGAAGGTGACATGACTTGGGAAGCTTCATTAAGAAGACTGAAGCCATAGATGACTTCAGAGACTCCAGCCAGGAGATTAAATGACATCAGCTGATGAAGAATGCATTTTGAGGTTTAGAGGGGTGTTTATTGGATTTTGTTGTTGTTGTTGTTGTTGTTAGGGAGGCGATTGTCTGTGCACCATTGTTCATACTATTCTTGACTTACTGGGTCTCTTGTATCGAGTCCTTGTGGACTGTGAGAGAACTGGCTTTCTTCAATGAAGGTCCGGTAAAGATGGTAATGGTCTAAAAAAAAAAAAAAGGGCAAAAATAGTCTCTTTTTTTTCTTTTTTTTTTTGAGCCCTGATTTAAATCCATCACGTGAAAAGTTTAAGAGAAAACATGATGTCCTTACTTACAATTGCACAAGGAAGATTTGACCAAGAAACCTTTAGCTTGAAGTAAAAAGATCCTGGGGTGTGTCCTCTTGATTTAGAAATCTAAAGCTGGATGATTTCTGGATGAAGAGACAAATAATTAATAACTGAAGTTGTAGGACTGCATAATAAATGCTAGAAATACACGCTGAATATGTAAATAACTGAAGAGAGGAAGGTGGAGGATTTTAGAGGTTAAAATGAGGCATATTTCAAAATTTCATCTTCAGACTGAAGTAAATTCTTCAGTGATGGAGGTCAGTAACACAAAGTGATGTTAAAATTCAGTAAATTTCTCATTTAACACCATTCCTTCAAGAAGAGGAGCAAAAGGAGGTTTATGTAGGCATCTGAAAACAGGCTGTAGATGGAGGTCCTTGCATCCACTGTCCAGGATAAGTAAGTGGAAGTTGAAGGTTCCTATAGAGTGATACAGGAGGTTAGAGTTGAACACATTTTCAACACTCAGGTACTAAAAATGAGTAGAGGAGAGCTGGATAGCTTTTACAAGAATGTTTATAAGTAAAAGTTTAAAAAAATACTGAGAAATCTAGAATACAGCTTATATGAGGT
>JAOWBL010002164.1:0-14086 GCA_028564865.1 Zenarchopterus dispar
TTTTTTTTTTTATCAGGACCACACTCAAACAGCAGTATGTGTATTTATAACATAGATCCATGTCAGGATTTTTACTTGATCTTACCTGATCCTGAGAGGCTCCAGTCTCCACAGAGAGCGAGCCCTTGATGCTCCTTTTCCCGCCTCATAGTTCACTATTCTGCAAGCACAAACACACACAAGTGAGGGCCTCAATTATTTCTGTCATTCAGGCCACACCAGCAACACTTTCTATGTGCTTTGTAGAAATAGCTAATTTCATATTTTTATTTATTTAGGATGAATGAAAACATGTTGAAATCCAATTCAATGCAACTGTCTCACCTCATATAGGTTCATCAAGTATCTGGGCTATAAGTCAGGTGTTAGACCACATAGAGGTAAGTCAGTTGGGAATGAAAAAGCTGGCTCAGTGCTTCCTTACAAAGTATAGTATTCTCAGAAAAAGAACCAATATTTGAAATGATCTGAACTGAATTGTCTGCTTTTTTTTATCAGCAAATAGGACGAATAAAAAAGGAAGGAATGTTTACTGAAAGAATTATCACTGGACTAGTTTCTTAGGTGTAAACATATATAAAAGGCATAAATAAATACTAAAATTTCCCTCTCAGCTTTGAGAGGCGTTTTTGCTTTGTTCCTTCCATTGATACAGATACATGTTTGTCAGATATATGTTTAGCAGTAATTTTTTTTGAAAAATTGTAAAAAAAAAAAAAAAAATTATAAAATTAAAAACAAAAACAAAAACAAACATGCTTAGTGATCACTTTCACTTTGTCAGCTCAGACACAGAGAGCACCTGTAATTTATCATCTCTGACTACAACTTTCTGAAACTTTAAAATATTGATTCCTGGTCACATGCTGTGTCTGTCACATTTAGTTGACTGGTTGAGACATGTCCCCACTGACCTCTGTTCCTCTTCACTCTTGTCTGCTCCAGGGATGGTCAAGCTCTCATCATGGCCGTGACAGAGGCGCATTACATTTCCACCAATCAAATACCCTACAAAAGCATAATGGTGTTTAACATTCTCTTGTTTAATCTTACGAAAGCTTTTTATTCATCACTTTTGAGAGCAAAATATGACAGAAGTATAACTTGTAGTTTAATTTTAAGTCAAAAAATGTAATTAAAAGTTGTAAATTATAATTTTGTGAAGATGTTTTACATCAACTCCAGTACTTCTTTCTGAGTAAAAAAACTCACCAACAGCCATACTGCTTGAGGAGCAGGTAGGCTGGATGTTCCACAGGGTCTGCATGAATGAGGCATCTACCTGAATATTGCCATTGGAAATGGAGAGATGCTGGAAGAGAGAAGCAGGTTCCACACAACTTAAGATGGAATAGCTGCAAACCAGTCAAGCTGTGTCATAGAAAAAAACAATAATAGAAAAACAATAACGTCCAGCAATTTTGCATGAAGGAGAGCGAGGTCCCGGTACATGGATGTAAAAGGAGATTAAAAACTTTTGCTTTTGTCCTTGGAGTTGAAATCATATGGCCTTCTCTGTAGAAAACTATGTTCATTTTCCACCATATGTAGAGGACTGAACAAATATTTAACACTCTTGAAAATAGTGTTTGCACATGAAAATGTAGATTATAACCGTGACCAGCTGTCCCTAACATGATTATTTATCATTGTCTCTACTGTGCATTAGACAGCAGGCTCAAATCCAAGATGCAGAGCAAAGAGTTCAGACTGTATTGTTCACAGAAATGAGGCACTGATTACTTTTGTCAGATCTTATGGTGTGTACAACTCTTAAAAAGGTGAGTTTTCAGCCAGCTGAGTCAAGTGAAGATTTTCCCATCAGAGGAGAGAAAAATGTCGGTGATTGCCAGTTTGACTTTAATTGTGCAATTCCTGTCCTGGAAGACAACGAGATGACTACAAACTCTACTATGCCCAGCATGTCGCTGGCTCTCCCTCTGCCCATTTCTGTTGCACTGACTCTTAAAATCTCTCTCTTTCTTTACCACGTAAGTTAATTGAGGTCAGGTGTGCAGCTCTGCATAAGGGAGACGGTATTAACTTCAAGCCCATCAGTCAGAGAGATGAGTCCCGAACAAACTATTTTAAAAACAACACAGAGGGGCTTTGCAAGTAATCAGATTTCCATTACAGATACCAGAGTGAAGATTTTGAGTCTTCAGGATAAATTGCTCCGTCACTCTGAGACTGGCAGAGCAAGACGGATATCAGAGCTGACAGATGGTTATGAAACTTTTCAAAGTGTCCTCTGAGACAGACAGTAAACTGAAGCTATAACTCCAGTTATATGGGACACCTAATCTCCAAAAACATCCTTCCCTTCCTTATATGTCTTACAATTCATCTTCACCCTCAGAAACAAATCTGTTTAGACATCAAAACCTTTTTCAGATATAGAAAAAAAAAATCATTAAACAGCAACATAAGGAGAATGACATTCGATCTGAAAAAGAAAAGTGAGATGTTCCACACACTTATTAGTTTTGATTTACTTTTAACTTCACAGAATCCTACTGTTGTGACAACAATGACAACATACTGGGTATGTCGTCATTTTTTTCAGGTTTTAGAAAGCAGACTAGCTGAGATGTTACAGAGCTGTGTATGCATGTAAAGTTCATGTCTGCACCAACCAGGTATCTCTCTGTCGACACGCTGACAAGAATTAGATCATCACCAATGCGGACTTTCTCTCCCTCAGATCTCTGCTTGGACGCAGGATGAATCGTCCACCAGCAGGCTTCTCCTACAGACACAAGTGAGTGTGCTCAAAGTGGAAGTGCTGCAACCATCTAAACAAAGTATCTTCAGCAGTTCTGCTGTTAACTCGAGTACAAAAACAATCTCATGGTTGAGCTGAGCTGAAACCAGTCCACATAAAAAACTGAACTCAGTAGAAAGAAAGAAATAAAAGAAACGGTGCCTTCGGACATCCCATACCTATTGAATCTTCTTGTAGTCCGACATCGAACGAGAGCTTGTCTGTCAGAGACCTAGATGTCTTCAAGCAAGTCAAGTACTGGCAAGTTAAAAACAAACAAACAAAAAACACACACACATGAATCAGTGTTGGTGGTGCAAATTTGAAACGTTAATGGCGTACAACAGAAACAAAAGATGGACTTTAAATGTTGATAATTTGTGTATTAACTGATTAGTCATTGGGGAAAAAAATCTGTCAAAAAACAATTAATCAGCTTAGCTGTAGTAAGTACATGTGAATACTGAAAGGTTTTGTAGTTTTGTAGAAGGTATCATGACTGTCTTTGCAAATTTCTTCCAAGCCATTAAGTTCTGTTTGGGAAATCCCTGATACTCACCATCCCACTGAAGGAGTGGCGTAGGAGGATGGCATGACCATAGAGGAGGGTCCGATGGCCACCCCCCTGGCCCGCCTGGCAGGGAGCAAACAAGCAAGAGATTATTCTCCAGTCTTAGCATCCTCAGCCTCTGGATCCCCCAACATCTTTACTATGATGTTTACATCTTCATTTATGTTAATATCTTCACTTTTGTCAGATATTAAAACTGAGTTTCCTTATTGCAAGAGTACAGCATATGGGACTCAAAGTTTTTTTCTTTCTTTTTTTAAATCTCAGGCGTCCACTCAGAATACAGACAGGAAACAAAGACTAAGGCAACAATATTTGAAAAAAGCAAAAGAAAACCAACACCACACTTAGTTTGTTCATTCTTGTGACAAACGAGAAGGACCACAAGACATGTTAGCGAAACACCTCAGGAAATGTAGAGAAAAAACTTGGTAAGATAAAAGAAAAAAAGAAGATGGGGCTTCCTTCATCATCATTGTGTCAAGTACAGAAATGAGTACTTACCTTTTTAATTAACCTCTAGCAGCAGTGGAAAAAACAAAAAAAAAACAAAAAAAAAAAGAGCATATAAGTTGGACAAAGGCAAATCTAAAACTGACTCCTTAATGAAGTCAGTTCAACTGGAAATCAACCCAGTAAGAGTCAAATACACAGACAGGTTCAAATACAGTTCAAAAAGCTGTATTTTTAATTGAACTTCAATACTGAAAATAACTTCATGTTTAGTTGCACAAGGGAAAGTACTGTGAAAAAATTCCCCACTGTCAGTGGAAATTTTTGTTATCCAATCTGCCTCATATTTTTTCTTCTCTTGTAGGTTAATAACATTTAAGATTTTAATAGCAAACGAACAAGGACAGTGTACACAAAAACAACACGGTGGGTTTCCGTTTTCTTGTCCGGTTGTCAGTGTTAATTTGCATGTTTGCTGGCAGGGTCACATTTAAACTGACCAAACAGGAACTCCCAACTGTTCCCCGAATATGATCCCGGCTAATTCTCTCTTGGCTTCATAGTCTCTCCCAGATGGCGTGAATAAAGCAGACGAAAAAGGAAAGGGAGGGTTCGATCAAAAGAGAAAAGGGAAGGGTATCCAGCAACAGCTGGGATGAAGGGAAGGATGGAGGGGGGGAGGGGTAAGCGGAGAGAGCACGTCTGTAATTCAGGCCTGCTGCCATGCTGACACATCACTGCTACGAACTGTGACCTTTGGTGCGCTGCCTCTCTTGTTATAAACAACATATATACCGAACAACTAGAGCGCAACTTAGGATGCAAAGTTTATGTACAGCACTTGAATAAATATAAATATAATTTGTCCTCATTTTTTATATTAATCAGTAAATTAAAAAAAAGAAAAACTGATATCAACAAATATTTGACCCAAAGTTTGGTAAGGGAGCTTCAGGAGCAGCTGCCCTACAGGTTTTAGACGTTTCTCTGCTCAAACACAGCTGATTCAAATGAATCAGCTGTGTTTGTTGTCAAAACACCTCATTATTTTGTAAAAGAATTTTAAGTAGGTGGAAATCAAACTATTGAACATTAAAATAATATATTGCTGGCTTGGTTTCTCTGGAGGATTTTAAAAGTATCTGAACAATATTGCATTTCTATTGTTTTTTTTGAATTAGCAATTTTACAATGACTCAGTAAAGTTAATCTTTCATGAAATGTGATTTGGTGGTTTTTAGAGTTTGGTCCAAACATTAAAAAAGAAAAAAAAGTTGACTGAAAAACTTCTAATAATTTGAACAAACACTTCTTATACATCCTGAAAGCTGTGAAGTTATATTAAAGTATGTAATTCATCATAATGTACAAAGTTATGGCTCTTTATTAATTTAGTAAATGTATGGTTTTTAATCATCATTTCTCTGGTTGACAGTTAGACAGTTTATTCACTTTATCACATATACCCAGTTTGGACACAAAAACTGACTTTATTTCAGGTAATTACCTTAAATCAGTGACTGAAAAGCAGAAATGTTTTGGATTTTTCTGTCGATAATGGATGGTAGCATTTTTATCATTATTAATTTCCTTTTAAATTGTCCAGTGTTGATTTACTCCTTGTCCACCTCATCCAAATTCTGCTCACCTTTGCATTTTCAGCATCTTTTTGCCACCAGGTAATTTAGCAGTTTCCTTTAGATGTTATGACAGCAGCTTTTCATATGCAATACATATGTTGTCCAACAGCATCTCCAAGTTATTACGCTACTTTGTTTAGCAGCTTTTCTTTCAGTGGGTTGCAACAACGTTCATGTCATCAAACCAGTTTTATATAATCTCCTTCAGTGTCTTCCTTTTTTTTTCATGGGGTCTGCATCAGAACCACAACTTAGTCATCCATTCCAAAGGTGACCAAAATATAACCTAGTTATTTTGACCTGCAAGTAGTTTTTTGCTCTTTTTTTAAGGCGATGTATTATTATTTTATTTCATAGCTAAAAAAAAAAAAAAAAAAAAAAAAAAAAAGACAGTCATGTGGGCAATACTAAGTGCCCACCTGCTGCTTCCATTGCATTTAAGATGGTAAGCTGCAGCCAGGTGCTGCTAATCATCACCCCTAAATGAATGTGGTAGTCGTGTAGCACTCCATAAAAGCAGACATTTGGCCAGTTTGTTGGTCTGTGTGTTAACACAATGCCAAGAGGGAAAGACATAAGAATTTTTTTTTTTTTTTTTTTAAAGCTACTTCTCCTACAAATCGATCTGGAAATATTATTCAGTGGACAGTTAAGGCCACCGAGTCGATCATGACTTCCTCTGAATATCAAAGCCTTCTAGGGGAAAATACGAGACCATCTGTCTGGCAGTTAAAGCTTGGACAAATTGGGATCATACAACAGGACAATAATCCAAACCACAACTAATCTTCCTTAGAATGTCTGAATTAAGAAACAGCTCTCACAAAATCCAGACATGGTCTACAGATCTCTTGAGGTTCCCGTAACCTTAATGAACCGGAGTAATGTCACTGAGGTCCTCAAGACAAAAGGGCCAAAATTCCTTTATAATATCATGAGTCTCAGAAAGTCATACAAGAAATGACTACTTAAAGTTAATGCAGCTAAAGGTGAATATACAAGCTATTGAAACATGGAATACGACTTTTTTTGTTAAATGAATAATAGCTTGGTAAAATAAACAAATAAAGAAATGCTTTTGCTCATTCAAGGTTATTCTTGCCCAACTGTAAGATTCAAACCCATAAGATTAAGAGGGGTATACACTATTTGAGTCCTGAAATAAAGTTCTCATTTTATTTTTGTGGTTGCTCTCTTTTACGAGAGTAAAACTCTGCCTGTGTCCTCTTTGGTACTGCTTGATAGAGCTGTAACACCTAACCATAAATCAGTAAAATACCTAAATGTTCACTTCATAGCTTATCTTATGTGAGCAGCCAGAGGGTGGGAAATGGCAAACGAATCAATTTTCCAAAGATGTGAAGCAGCGATTCATGCCAAACTCATTTGTTAAGTACCATCTGATACATCGATCCTCGTGTACATTTTCATTACCCTGATCCTCAAATCGCCATGATAATGACACAGGGACTCCAAAGGGTGCATGTTATATTTAGGTTGTTTGTTTTTTTTCCACCAATACATCAAATCATGACATATATTATTATTCTTAATGCTTGTCAGTTATACAGGAAAAAAATACTGTTCTAAAAATTAAAAAAAGTTACCGGGACACAGTCAAA
Source organism: Zenarchopterus dispar (assembly GCA_028564865.1). Classification (NCBI taxonomy): domain Eukaryota; kingdom Metazoa; phylum Chordata; class Actinopteri; order Beloniformes; family Zenarchopteridae; genus Zenarchopterus; species Zenarchopterus dispar. The sequence goes on from JAOWBL010002164.1 coordinate 7,051, forward strand.
ACTGAAATCAAAACTGATTTCATGTCATTTCCTCTTGTCAAGACCCTCCACCTTTGGTTAGAGATGAAACTCAGAGAAAACAGACCAGCACACCCAAACTAGACAGTGAGTTTTCTGCCCCTGTGTTTTCAAATTCTTTCATTTCATCTTACATCAAATAAATTGCAGCAGCTCATTAATCATGTCGATAGCCTTTTCTGATGATACACATCTTTTTTCCTTCTTTTTTAAATTTAAGACATTTAAAGCATAAAGAGGGGGAGTTATGGATGCTTTAAGCAAGTGGTAGCACATTTGCACACAAAGGGAACAGGCAAAACTTTCACTCATGTGGACAAGGTGACGGCACCGATGGATGTCTATTTCAAGACTGCCATATGTTAAAGTCTACAGACATCTATGACAAGTTTATTGATTGTTCCCTGACTGAGGGAAAGGGAACATTTTGATCTATGACAAGCTGAAAGCTTAATTTGTTATTCTCTTTCAGTCTACTCAGAAATTAATATCTTTCTGGCGTTAATTTGCTCAATATATATAAAGAAATGTGCCACTATTTATCTCATGTTTCCCCATAATACCCGTCACATACTATTAGAGTTAAGGTTTTATAAGTAATAAACGCAGTATGACAACCGAGAAATAGGCATTACATGTAGTGAAAGTGCCTGAATTTAAACCCTTTTGTTTTAGTGGAAGGCATGTCTGTCATGCACACTGACAACATGATGGATGAAGAAACTGATGGACCTACCCATTTTTCATGGTCGGCACTCTAGTAACAAACAAATACAGATGAAAAGAATGTGTTATTGGGATGTATGGTGCTCAGTTACGCAAATCTGAGTGCAACAATGGGGAGAAAAAGACCCTTGCAGTGGAAAGTAGAGGGATTTGTGAACCTTGCTGCCAGAGTTTGTATTCTAGCCAATATCATGTTGTCTTGCCAAATAAGGCCAGCCAACAATGGTGCACAGTTGAGCACAAAACAAATCTGCTGTCTGGGCCGATGACAACGCAGGCCTGATTCTCCAGTGGAGAGGACCCAAGGGGTGAACAAAATAAGACATTTTAAAGATCTATCTGAACCAGAGGCCTGTATTGTGCTTTCAAGGACAGTTGTGGCCACAGCAATCCAGCACAGAACTCATTTTATGTAAATATGGTGGAATTTTATACTCCATTCATCTTGGAAATGGCATCAAAATGAGCACTGTGCTCCAGTTCCTGTAAGTGCCACATCTGTACCGCACTATCATCCATGCTTGGTCATCGTTATTCCTGAAATACAGGTGATCTGTTCAAAGTATCAGCTAATCAAAATGATCAAGTCCTTTAACAGAGGAATGTTTTCAAAAGTAGTCTCAGACCACGTGTATTCAGAAGGAGCAACGATTATAGTCATTTTAAAAGACGCCATCAATTTCAAGCAGTTTTTACAAATACTACAATCTAGTGGAGAACTCAGCACTGTTTTCTCTTTGTTTTCCCAAAACATATTGGAGGAAAGTGATTTATCCAAACATCCCTTCAGCTCTCCGTTTGCATCTACAGCCAAGAGTCCGGGGCAACTAAATGAGATTTCAAGACACATGAAATGTCTATTAGAGCACAGCAGCATGAGTGAATGTAAGCATTTATGGAGCACACATAGCCCATCATAGTGCCTCACTTTTAATCAACGATGTTGCTTTGACACATTAGAGATTCTGCAGTATCCAGGATTAACTCCCCTGCTTTGATAGAGATGCTAAGTGAGCTGGAGCAGTGCCCAGAAAAAAAAGGGGCTCACACTGCTCAGAATAAATCAAGAGAACGCTGGGTGAGGAGAGCAAAGCCCTCGCAGATAAGAGCCCTGGAAACAAAATAAATACATTAAAAAATGGAAGCATCACTTCTGGAGGATGTTCATTAAGCACTTTTATATTGTTTAAAACACAATTATTACAGAAACTGTTTTATTTAGGAGTTGAACATTTTGACTTTTCAATACATAGCTAAAAAAATATATAGATGTATTTTCTGTAGTTGATGTCTTTCTTTTTGATCAAGTAGAGGAAACAATGATGGAATCATGAACCATGACAGCCTGAAATCTGTGAGAATATTCTTCATCCATCGACCTCCAAGTTTCTCATATAATCAGCTTTACAGGATGGAGTCCACCTGGACCACATTTCTAATTTTTGTTTTTTGCCTCAAATTTCCACCACAGATTTTCAAACTGGTTGACTGGCAGGTCATTCATGTCTTAGCTGATTATAAACATTCTGTTCTCTCAGGCAAGATGCATCATGGTCCTTTATCATCATTTACTTTATCATCAGCAAACCTACTTTTGACTTATTATATAAAACTTGCAATGTACAGCAGTGCATTTACTTTGAAGTGAAAGACTGATGTCCCCCCTGGTTCAGGACAAATCCCCATCACAATGACTGTGGAAATTCTCTTCTTTACTTCAGACATTTATCTGAAACAAAATATTGGCACCCTCTCCTCGCCTAATCCAGATTCCTGACTCAACACTTAAAGTGGACACGGCCTGCTTTTCCATGTTTGTGGACTTGTCTAAAGTCTAAATGAATTAACCATGATTAACACAATGATTAATTTTTACTTTAGACATCAGATTTTATTTCAGGACCTGATCTAATTATGACATAAGGTGAACATGACCTTTACTGGATAGATTCAGGGTAGGGTGCAGTCTTGAGGAGGTCGGTTTGGGCAGTATGTCACGCTTTGATGTCTACCTGCATGTTTTCTTTGTACAAGCTTTGACTTTTCTTTGTACTTGCTCCAGGTTTCAGATGTACCTGACTGGGAACAATCAACATCTTTTGTCTTCCTCCATGCTGAATTACCTTCTTTAGGGAGTTTTATCATGTTCAGCATTGTTTCAGCCGACAGCTCTCTTATTGAGATCCTGCTTCCTGTCAGTCAGTCTGGTGTAAGGGTTTGCAAAATCTCTCTTAACTGCAGACTAGTTTTCATATTTGAAGTCATGCAGATGATTCAAGACTGAGTAATTCCAATATAATTTCCTCTATCTATTTGGACACAAATGTCAGTGTTAATTTCAACAGTTATGTTTTAAGATTTTATTTGAAGTGTGATTTAAAAAGGTAGAATGAACATCCTCCTACAGTTGTGATTCTCTATATTTCTTTTTACCAGACGTGGTTGTTATTATCAAAGCCTTGTAATCTATTTGCAAAACAAACCTATGTTACAGATAATATTCACTTCGGGGGGTTTTTTTCTGTTAAAAGTAGCTCAAAATATTACTTTTAGCCTGCCTACTAAATCCAAACTTTACTGGGTTTTGATCCATTACATGCAGATTTTTGCCACATATTCTTCTAAAAGTTTAAATTTACTACACAAATAGATTTCACTTTAATACTACTTATTAACAAAGAAAAGAATCCTAATTTTAGTTTTTATATTTTTTCTCATTTATCTAGACTATTTGTTCAGAGAAGAGCATGGCTGTGTACTGAATATATTAATCCTTCACATTTGGCTCTTACTGTACTCCTTTAATATTTAAGCTTTAAAAAGCTCATCAGCACTCAGCAGACAGAGAAAACAAGAACAGAATAGATGAGGGCCCAAACAGGCGTTTGATGTTGCAAATAGGTTGCTTATAGAGACATATGAACATTTAAAGGTTTCTCTTGAAGTGCAAACCGTAAATTAGGATCACTGATCAAAGGTGTGAAAATACATTATTAATTTCCTTCGATCCTGTGCTGTATTTAACTTGCAACATAGCAAATATATTAATGCCAACTCAGCCTCTGAGGGAAAAATACTGATTAGGCATATTAAACAGTATTAACAGAGTGCAGATTTACTCGATTGTACACAAAAACAGGAATTTGTCTATAAAAGTATTTTACTGCGCTTATAACAATCAAAAGACAGCAGAGAGTATGACTGAGTGGGACAGAGCTACTCACCCCTTCGCCGTTCTGTCCGGTGTTTGCCAGCATCTCCTGCAGGGCCCGGACTGACAGGGCTTGCTCCAGCACAAAGTTACAAATACACAGGTCTGGAGGAACATACTGCAGAATAAAGGAGGGAGAGAAAAGAAAGAATACAAGCCAAGAAAAAGAGTGTTAGCTGCAGAGACAATGACAAAACCCAATGTGCTGGTATTTGTGTTGATATTACTTGCGAGGCTTGACATTCCAACCTTTCTACTCTTTCTGAGATAGAAATGCCATATTGCACTTGAGTCAGACTTGTTAAAAATAATAATAAAAACCTCCATAAAAGTTGAGATTCAAGACTTCAGAGCCAAACACTTTCAGAACACCTCTCATCCTCAAATAAGAGTTCATTTAATTTTTTCATATATTATATATTTAAAACATAAGCAGACCATCTGTGAGTGTGATGATGGTGTGTGGTGCTTCCATGATGGTTCTGTATGGGAGGATTGAAATTTGACTCACTTGATAAAGTAGTTAACAGACTTCAGTTAACATGAAAAGGTTAATGTACCCACAGGTAAACATCTGATCTTCATTAGCAAAAATTTGGTTAAAAGGGTCATCTCTTGTTGGCAGGGTCTTCTTCCTCAGGAACCGGAGTTGCTGGGAAAGCCCTAACTTGAATTCTGGCTTTCAAAGAAGAATCACATTTGCTTTGCTTCAATAAACTTAATAAGATCTGGTGATCATACATTCAGCTGCCAGGATGAATTTTAAAAAGGCAAAGTCCATTATGGAGCAACGACGATGCCGAAGAATGAAAATGGGGCATCTGAGGCTGCATAATGCCTGTAAATTACTTACAAATCAGAGACGGTGCAGAGGCGGAGCTGTTCATTAGTAAATGCCTGTCAAGGAATGAAAAATTGATGAACTCTGATTCGCTGTTAACATTAGACCGCTGACAAGACGTGAAGATGAAAACAAATGAATTAGCCATTAGCCAGCATTGCTTACACCCTCACATCATTTCATCTTCCTGATATCATCTCATACATAAGTAACAAAGTTTTATGTAACTTCACCTTACATGCATCATATTAATGGAGAAAAGAACAAAGGATGACTGAAAATACAAGGTCTCTTGGCCTAACTCAGTAACATAAGCAGCTGACCTCTGACCTTGGCAGCAAAGTGAGAAATGTGAGCAGAGACGAGCGGTGCTGGGTGATAATGAGCATGTGGATGCTCGGGAACTCCACACAAACATGTGCACAAATCTCCAGCATCACACCGTGTTAAGTGTCTGCGTCTGGTTTACTGCACACTGCAACCTGCACATAAATGTCTTTCACTCACTTAACTACATTTACACCCAAGATCAGATTTGTCTGCTGTTGCAAAATCAGGATATCAGAGAGAGGACTTCTGTATGCAGCCCGACTTGACGGAGCAACACCTGCTGTGTCACGCAACCTTCCACAGCGACAACATCTCGCAAACTGCTACAGATCTTACACCTCTTATGAATTATTTACCTCTAATTTTCCAATTATCATACCTCTCCATGGTCAGACAGACGTGCTGAACATTCTGTCTGGTCTGTTTAGAAGGTCAAAGTTTCTCAGGCTCCACAGGGAGCTTGATTGAAACCATAACACCAGCAGTATAAATGGATAAAATAATCCCTGGGGGGGTAATAATGAATTACTTGACAGTGGAGGGTATGATGTCACAAGGCTACTCGGAAGACATCAAGTACAATAAAATTATTGTATTATTACATTTTCATTTGAGAATTTTTTTTTTTGTTAAAAGTGAAATTCTGAAGGCTAAAACCTACAATTAGTACATTTACACTGACAATAATTACAATATAAACAGTGATCTTTATAAACCAGAAATGAGGGGTATTGAAATCTCATTTCTACAGATTTCAGTACCCTAATAAAGGTCTTGGTGGAGATTTTGCTGCTTTCTGCAATACCAAAAGGTCAAATATGGAGCAGTTTGTGGATGTTTGAGGAGAAGCTTTTATAAAATTTGAGAACAGTACATATTTATATTTCATATCTCCTATGGCCTTTTAATGATTCTCTCTTTTTAAAATCTTTTACTTGATTTAATGATCTTTTTATCTCTTAGACTGTTAATTATCCCTTAATATATCTTAATGATTGAATCAACAAAACGTACTGGTTTTAGTTGCATGGTTATTTGTATGTATGTGGGTTTGAAATTCTTTGATCTTATTTAAATATGCTGCTGCTGCTTCCTCAGGACGCTCTTGTAAAAGAGATTTTTAATCTTAAAGAGCCCGTTCCTGGTTCAATAAATGTATTATTAATAAGAGTAATAAGGTATAAAACAGAAGTGTTCAGGTTTAGTGTGATATCAAGAGAGCAATCAAAAATACACAAGTTACATTACCTTTATTTTAGTGAGTATACGGACTGTTACTTATTTCAACCGCACCAATAAAATATTGCTGTAATTTTTCAAGTTTTAATTTACCCATTTGGTTGGTAAACAAAAGCAATACCACCAAAAAAAAAAAAAAAAAAGAAAAAGAAAAGGGGGGGGGGGGGGGGGGCACAGAAACAATGTTAATACTTCTAATATGAGTAATAATGGGTTTGAGGTAAACGTCAAGTGCAAATAAGAGTGCAAGTAAATCCAACAAAAGTCCAAAATAGGGACGAGTACGGTATAAAAAGAAAAAAAAAAGATGTTAGAAACTCACGATAAAGTTGCAAACACTTCAAGAAAACAGGCTGGAGACTGACAATTTGGTGAATAAAAGAGGAACAGGCTAGACTGTACACGTCAACATGTCGATGAATAATAAGAAGCACACCTGGACTCAATCAACATGATTGATTTCACGAACAGGAGGGCGGGACAAACACCGGAAGTAAAAAAAAACACAATATACATGGGAAGTCGGCTTTCAAATTAAAACAGGAAATATGACAAAACAATTAAAAAAAATGCACACGAGTACATGTCCTTTTTTAATTATGAAAATTAAAGTTGTATTTATTTCCAATTCGTTGTTAAAGATGCAGTTCTTCAGTATGGAAAAACAAATG
>JAOWBL010002165.1:0-14086 GCA_028564865.1 Zenarchopterus dispar
TACATACATACATACATACATACATACATACATACATACATACATACATACATACATACATACATACATACATACACGCATATATGCACACATGCATACATGCATATATGCATACATACATACATGCACACATGCATACATGCATGCATCCATTTACTTCTACTTCTTCTTGTTCAGGGTCACAGATGTCTGCTGTGGCCTGTCTTTAGGCTCAACTTACTCATGCTAAAAATAAAAATACGAATAAATACTTGAATTGTTGCAGAGGAGGTATTATGAATTAAATTGGCCACACTGATGCAACTACTAAAGCCAGTAGGGGGAAACAAAAACAGATTTTATTTTGCTTTAGCTAGAAAATGAAATGTCCACACCTTTGACTCTATATCAGACTCAAGATATGAGTCATAGGTCAAAGTGCGCTCTATCAATGCATGTGTGTCGACTATTTTCAACTTGCACGTCAGTGGATGAGTTGTGTTTGCTAAAAACTTTGCTTTCCTGTTTTGACAAAAAACAGTTTTCTCCCTAAGGTGGAATAATGCAAAGTAATATCATTGCATTTTGAAATAATTCACTCTCATCTGTTTTATCCTTTGAAGACCTGAGCACTTTATTCGGCTTTTGAAATACATATATGATATAAATTACATATACATATGATATAAATTAATTTGAGCTTGAAGTCCAGTAGCTTGGGTCAAGCGCATCAGCTCCTTTCCTCCATTTGTTTGTGTCCTCGTCTTGTTTATTGTCCCTCCGGATCTTCTTTCATGTCATCAGTTTAATCCTTTGGCTCTACATCTTGGTGTTAACAGGGGAAGTTGAAGAAAGAGAGGTCCAGAGCAGGTGAAGGTATGCCAAGGTTTGAGTGACTCACATGACATGGATGAATTATTCCATCACTGCTGTCATCTGGTGAATATAAATCCTGATCGGTTGCATGAGTATGACGAGAAACGATGCAGATTTGCAAAAGCATCTTGTTGATAAGTCAGATATATTTAGAATGAGACCACCCTCCTTACTGTCCTGTATGAAAACCATGCAGCTTATTTTAAAAACACGGGTCTCCTCTTGCCTTTACCTCTGCAGATATAGTTCCATTTTCAGAACAGGTAAATGTATTCATCCCTGCTGCATAGCTGACTTTTAAATTACTTGCAATACTGCAGGAGTGACTTTGGATTTATTGTTAGTCATAATAATTCACATTCGATGCTAACCTTGAATTAGATGTTTGCTGCACATCATAGAAATACTGTTTTGTTTTCTTTATTCAATTATATGAAGACATAAAACTAGCTACCTATTCTACTACTGTGTTACAAAATTATATGAAGTTAATGTGAAATATATTTGGTTTGTATGACAGAAGTCTACCTTTTGATTTGCCACCTAAAGGTGACTAAACTGACATCATTAGTCTTAGATTAATAATTTGTCTGAGTATAAAAAGTACTGAAACATCCAGCACATAAGTTTAAAAAAATACATTTTAATGCAGAAATGTAACTCAATCACAATCACATACCCTTTCCTATTTCTTAAATTTCAATTCAGTGACCTCAAACTTTTTTTCTGTAATATTTGAAATATCTACTGTATTTTATTCATATGAATACATACAAACTGGTACCTGGTGCATAGTAAACTTGTGATGCCAGAATAATTAATACCACAAAAATATATTTCACTTCTGACATTTAATAACAATCTTTAGCCAGAATGAAAATGTGTAATCTGCTTACAGAAGCACAGAAACAAGTAGAAGCCTGGTAATATTCTCATCTTCAAGATGCTCTTAATGTGGTGGAGCAGTTGGATCTCCTTCTGCTGAGTCCTCCCTCTTCTTCAACTGCATTTACGGCATCACCTGCATGGTCAAAGTGCACCCTGATGGGGGTGTGGCAGAGAATATCCCAGATTTCTCTGTTGATCCCATTAAACCACACCTGATGATCTGATCCCTCCCACCTAAGATCCCAGTAGTGCTAATTTACTCCCAGCCCACAGGGTCCATCACCTCCCTTCCTCTCTGCTCCTTCATAGGTAACCCTGACAACGGCACAGCTGAATATTTCACTTCCCAGCGAGCTCCTTCCTTACAGTGAAGCTTCAAGAAAAAGAGGATAAATTACCTGAGCAACAGTGGGTTATATGTGGGATTGGATTTGTGATTACGTGTCAGGCTGCACCTGTGGGGCATGCTCTCATCTCTGCGGTCTGTCCAACACAGGGCAAGTGAAGTTACCAGTCATGGGGGTTAGCCACCTCGGATGCGGTCTCTGTCAGTCACAGCTGGATGTCTCGTCATACTTGGGAAAGGTTGATTCAGTCTGTGTCCTGAATAAAATTTAGAGCAAGGAAACTTACACTTTAGAAACTGAGCTCCGCATGAGGGTTCAGGGATGTTGGGCTTGTAGTCTGGGATATTTCAGAGGTGGTAAGAAAAAAAAGTTGACAGTATTGGTAAACTGATAATAAAATATAAAAGGATGTAAGGCTTGTGCCGTGTGTTTAAAGATTAGTTCATGGCATATTTTCTTGCTTTTAAGACTCACCAGCTGGTGAAGCCACATGTTTGGATTTCTTTCCTGTAAAATTATAAAGCAAATGATGCCTAACTCTTTGTACTTGTGACTACTTCTTCTTTTTCTGTTTTTGTTTATTTTTTTTCTTGTTGTCTTTTTTTTAGTTTAAACTTTAGGAAACCTTGTTCATACATGTTTTCAGGGGAAATCTTTAATTGAACCCCACATGAGCACAAATCTAAACAACAATACCATCCTTTTTATACACAACAGGAAAAAGGTTTATGGTGGCTCCCTGGGACTTGCTGCTGGAAATTTTGGTAAGGTATGTCAAGATAACATGCTCTGTAATAGGTATGCAACAGTGCCAGTACCCAACCCCATGGCATAACTCTATCTAAGTCAGAGGTTTACATATATAGAGAGGTTTATATATATATAAATATATATATATATATATATATATATATACACATGCAGATATCTCATCCCCTGTCTTCTTTATGTTCAGAGATTCCCATTTGGCACTTTTGGACACTTCTGACATTATAGCGTGCTCAGTATGTGTTGTTATGTCGCCTACATGGCAATCAGTGTGCAGTCAGTCATCCACTTCGGCAAGCGGGAACATAAGAAGGACAAGGAACCCTTGACATGAAGTTGGGCAGGGTGCCGAGAACAGTAAACACCTCTCTCACGCAGCCTGCGGCAGCGAGCTGAGTACATTTTTACAACGAGGGCTGTGTGTTTGTTGTTTTTATTCTAACTCAGTAAATGTGCTTGAAGACATTTGTGATGGCTGACATGATGTTTCAGGGTGAAAGAGTAGTTAAGTCTGCAACAAATCAAAGAGGTTCTACTCGCATGACATTTTATGGTATTGAGGTCAAACATAACTGGGGTTTATACACAGACAGAAGTGATGAATTTAAGTACTATAAAAGCTTACATATAGAAAAGTGGAAAAGCCTTGGAAAAGTGCTTAGACAGAAAGGCTTCAGTGTTCCTTGTGTGTTAACAGCTTATATGTACTTTGTGAAAGCATCTGTATGTTTTTGTGTCTCTCCAGTTTTTTTATTCAAGAGTTTCTTTTAATGACCCATTTAAGTATTTGATCTGCGTTTGTTGCCTTATTTAAATGTATATTATGATTTATAACTGTTACACATAACCCACGCTTGAAGAATACGCATATATTCAGTTAGGCTTACATACAGTCCCAGAGATCGGTGGTCTTCAACCTTTGTTCTTGGGGTCCACTGTAGGTCATCAGGTTGTCATCAAGGTCTGCACAACTCTGATAATGACACAGTCATTTGTGTCAGGGTGTGCTGGGGCAGGGAAACATCTAAAACTTGCAGGACAGTGGGCCCTGAGGACCAGGGCTGAAGACCACTGCTCTAGATAATGGAAGGATTTTTTTTAAAAAAAGGGGATAAAAATGTTGTAACCTGGATAAATATTTTGCATTCTTTGCATTTTGCATTGATCATCTGTTTCTTCTATCACATACGAGGTACACAGGTCACCAGTCCATTGCAAGGTCACAAATAAACAAACCACACACACACACACGCACACAAACACACACTCAATTCATCCCCAAGTAAGATGGGTTTAGACTGTGGAGAGAAGCCAGAGTCCTGAGAGAAAACCCACACAAGCACAGGAAAACTTGCAAATTCCACACAGAAAGACTCCTGCTGGGATTCAAACCGGGAACTCGCTTGTTCTGAGGCAACACTGCTAACCACCAAGCCACCACGCTATGTGCTTCAAAGAATAGAAATCATTTCTCCCTAAAAGAATTTCTGTCCATTTTTAATTCCCAACAAGTCATCTGAAGGCACTTTTGAAAGGACAAAAGATCAATGTAGTCTAAAAAAGCACAAACTTGCTTTTAACTGCACCATATTTTTAACCCTGTAACATGGGCTTTTTATTGTGTCACTATAAACTCGGTTGTACTCACCAGAGCTTAATCTCCAATGTTGAGTATTACTTATCAAACGTCAAGTAGAAAATATACTTACATCGGTATTGGCAGCATCTTCATTATGCTGCACATCCACCTGTTGGTCCTTTAAGTCTGGCAACAGTAATCCTGCAGCGGAGGATTAGAATTTTGACTGCATGTTCGTGTACAGATGAGCATGTGTTTGCATACTGCAAAGATCCTATCCACCATCAATGCATCAATGCTGTCACTCTGCAATGTGACAAGATTCTTGGGAGTTATATGTAGGGGTTGAGGTGGGATTTACTTGGTTGTAGGAGGGTCATACACTCACTCAAGTATCCAACCTTTTTAAGGTAAAAACATTCAGGCGCGGCTCCAGTTACAAACCTCCGGCATTCCCTTCTTTCCTATTGGCAAGTATTGTCATCCTCGATATCTTTGCCTCCAACTATGCTCCTTCACCTCTGTCCTGCACTCAGAGCGTATAAAAGCTGCATCAAGCGAGCACATAGATCCTCGTCATACATGAGAGACCAACATCAGGGAGACTCACGCAGCAGCTTCAGCTGGTAGCAGAACCCAAAGCCGCTATCAAAATGCCGACCACCAACAGAATCATCTCTGAAGCCAGGAAATCCGAGAAAGGTAAGCTGTTTTTGCAGCACTTCAAAGAAATAATAATTCCAAAAGCTTTTCCTGAAAACTCTCTTTTATTAATTTGGTGACACACTTTTGAGAAGAGTTTACAGACCTTTAGCAATATTACAGCATCTGCACTTTGCAGAAGTTCTTTGCACTGATTTAATAACCTCAATGTGTCTTCCATAACAAGACGTTTTATTATCCTTTGAGACAGATCCTGAGTGAATGGATTACTGAAGTTTATGTCTGCTTGGAAAGCATAATAATTCACTTTTTATGCTTGTCATCACGAGAGGTGTATAACAGCTATCTGGTCTTGCACAAAGAGTCTCCATGTGCCAACATCATCTGCATTAAAGAATTAAGTATTTATTTCACCCTTGTAGAGGGTGACAACAGGATTGAGCACATAGACGATTAGGATAATTGCTGCCTTATCGATAGCCCTAATGCAGCATCTCCAGGATCAATGAACAATTCCATCCCCACAAGCCTCATCAAGTGGTCACATTTAAACCTAAGTGTTTTGTGTCAGGACGTGAGGAAGCCATACAAAGTGGTTGTATTTATCAGCAAGTGCTACAACATTTGAAGAAAGGTGGGGAAACATCCCCTCATATAGTCAATAGATTAATATCAATTTATTCAGATGTGCCATGCACACTGAAAATAACTATTAAATTTGAAAAATTTGGTCTATGACGACTAGTTTAACCTCAACTTGAAACTGTAATTTTCACCACTTACAGTTCATTCAAGATCTGCTTTCCTCTGATCAGTTTGCTGAGATAAACTTACATTTCAGATAAATGGGTGGATCATGCATCGTCTATTTTGGACATGTGAGCGTTGTTATATAAGTAACTCATTACTCGTGTGTCAGTGTTGACAGCCTAAAGCTATGAGGTTCAAGCGTTCCCTCCCAGTGATCTACATCCTTGAGAAACAGACAGGAGGCTTTAACGCCTAATAGTGACACTCAGGTGTTAATGATGAAGGTGACATTAAGACGGGGTATTATAGTGACCAGTACTGTCACCGTTCTGTAAATAGATCTAAACTAGAGCTATAATAGTTTTGAATTTTTTAATAGTTTTAATTTTTTATTTTAATTTTTTATTTTGCCTGATTATTTCAGTTTAGTTTCAGTTTTACAAGCGCATCAGTAGTTTTTGTTCAGTTTTAGAAAAATTTAGAAAAATTGATTAGTTTTAGTTTTGACCTATAGACGGGATTTTCTCCTTCCTTGCTTTTTTTTTTTTTTGTCTATCAACAACTGCCATGCAATACAAAAATTCTTTATTCTCTTTTTTGCATAATAAGAATTAGAAAAAAAGAATTAGTAATTAATAAGGTAGAGCAGCAAACATAAAAGAACAAGGCATGAGATGAAAAAAGTATGTTGCCAGCAATTATATTTAAGTTAGTTTTACAATTTCATTTTAGATTTTATTTAGTTTTAGCTTTATTAAAAACTTTAGTTTTTATTTTTATTTCACTTAACAGGATTATCTTTTCCCATGTTATTTTCAGTTTTAGTCTTAGTTTTTGTTAAATGTAACTCAGATTTAAACAGTTTACTTTGATAATCTTTTGACACATCTGTTAAAGTTTAAAATAAGCTTTCGGATTACTTTCCCAAAACATTCTTTGGTGTTATTTCCTGCAGGGAAGCACTGGATCTGCTTCTCTAGCTAATCTGATTCATACAAAACAAATATGTCATTGTTTTGATCTGACAGTCTGATCAGAGCTTTGCACTGCACAAATGATCTAAAAACTCACGTTTCTGAGGTGTCTGATTGGCTCAATCCACCACATTGCATTTACAACAATCATGAGCTTTAATCATGAGTCATGCTGATCTGATGGGTTTTTGTTTGTTTGTTTGTTTCATTTTTTTAGCCAGGAAAGTCGATACTGGAAACATATCCACAGGTAGGAACTTGATCTCAGCAAAGACGTGTTGATTACAGCATTTGTTTGCACTCTAAAAACTAATGTCCTCATGGTTTGATCCTTCAGAGAAAAGCCCAGTTTATGAGCCAAGTATCCCTGAACCCAAATGCAGAGCAGATCTCGTCAAACGTAGGGACAGTTTCTCCTCTTTTTTCTGAACAGCTTTTATTCTTTTACCACACTCTTCTTGAGAGTAATTATTTAATCCCTTTTGTTTCAGATTGGATTAACTTGTCCTTGGATGACAGGACTGCCAATAAGGTGCTGTGGATCACAGAAGATGGCAGTAAAGTGGCCCGAATGACTGATGACGTCACTTGTCCTGTACTGGACCGACCAGAGAGATATGAATATGCGCCACAGGTACAATACAATGCAGTATGAAAATCTAATTACACTGCAGTTGTTATGTAAACTTGACATTTTACATTGACCCTCTCAAGATTTATCCTGCTGAAGATGGTGCGTATTCAGTTGAGTGTGCATGAACTTGTCACTATGTCATAGCAAGTGGCAACTATAAAACAGGGCTTCCCAAAGCTTTTTCTTTCTTTCTTTCTTTTTAAGCTAGTCTGGTTTTGCTCTTTAGATGTGGACATAATCAATTCTAAGTTGCTGCATCTAAAACCATCTGTAAATTACACTGAAATTCTCTTTTATTTTTCCAAAAGGTTCTTTGCAAAGAGGGCATCCTGGGATTTCGAGGCTACTGGGAGGTTGAGTTTTCCGGATGGGTTGTGGTTGGAGTTGCGTATGAACGGGCAGGAAGAAGAAGCAAGGATGGACCCTGTGGTTTTGGAGAGAACGAGGAGTCCTGGGGCATCGGGTGGAGTGGTTCTAGCTATCATGCCTGGCACGAAGGCCAAAGTAAAGAGATCAGAGAGGTTCCCAAGTGCTCAATAATAGGAGTGTATGTTGACCAGCCTGCTGGTTTACTAAATTTCTATGCTGTGGAGGAGGTGGAGGAGGGAGGGGAAAGTACTGGAGGAAAGGAAGTTAAAGTTTTGCAGCAAATTAGAAGCACTTTTAAAGAAAAAGTAATACCAGGCTTCTGGGTGGGCGTGCAGTCTCACTGTTTGATCACGAAGAAGGAGGAATGAAGGACTGAATCAAGTTTTATATATATATATATATATATATATATATATATGAAATGAGGAGTGCAACTGTTTTCACCCATTGTACTAAAGCTACTTGTAACAGTTCTTCAAACCCAAAATGACTGACTGCAAAAACACAGTCATGTGATATATATGCTGCATGTCATTGCAAATTTTATCAGCTTAGGATAGATGGCCTTTTTCTTATGTACTCATTACATCAGCACTGAAGCTTTAATGTATACAGACAGTAAATTATGATGGTAATTATGTTGGCAGCAGTAAATGATGTTGTACATTACAACAAGGAGAGCAAAGTGGAATCCCGATCAGAGACTGGGATTTTTACTGATACATTTATACTTATATATTTGTGTATTTTTTTAATCAATCTATTGTTATTGTTAGATATGAATGCATACAATGGTGTAGTGTAAGTTGGATGGCAAATTCTGTTATGTAAAAGAAATTAGACACCTTATTGTTGCAGGACTCTTATAGCAATATGTGTTAATGTGAACAAGGATTTCACTCATGCTTTTATTTCATAGCACCAAAAATGCAAATGTTAATCTCATGCTGTTGTTCTTATTTTCCTTCTATTTACTTTATTTTCTTCCAGAGAGAGTTTGTGTTTATCTGCCTTATAAACACAGACCTCTTACGGCATAAGAGCAGGCTTTTTATTACTCATAAAAAAATGTGCAAAAAGCCATGACAAATACACGTTGTAGTTCTTTTCTTTCTTTTTTCCTCACCACTAGACTGAATAAATTTGTCTCTGGATGAAAAAAACCACCAACGAGATGTAATGGGTTTCTGACGGTGCCGTCAGATAAGAACATTTGTCCTGTTCATGACAAAGCAGAGAGATATGAATACTCTCCAAGGGCAAGTCAGAAAATTATACAAATTCAGTTACAGTCTGTTTGATTAGGATACAGGTTTTTGTTTTAACTTTTTATTTATTTTTCCTCTGAGGTTGTGTGCTAAGAAAGTATTTGGAATATCAAGGCTTACAGGGAAGTGGAGTACTCACAGTGGGTGGTGATCAGAGCCAGCCATGAAGAAGCAGGAAGCAGCAGTTTCTGAGCCGAGCAGTCTTAGAGAAAACGAGTCCTGGGGTCTCTGTTGGTCAGGAACGTCGTATCAGTTATGGTTCAATGGCATTCACAAAAAAACCAAGGATGTCCCCTATTTTGTTCTCAGTTGGTTACAACATCCAGCCTGCAAGAATTATAAACTTTTATATTGTTGAGTGTGAAGAAAGAGTTGCACTGCATGAAGTTAAAACAACCATCAGAAAAAAGATTTATCTGGGTTTCTGGGAATTCAGCCACATGCACATTACTGAAGCAAACGGAAAAACCTGCTGGAGTTAAAATGAATCCAGCCCGTACTAGTATATCAGTTCTGTTTTGATGATTCATTTTATTGCTCTCTTCCTGTTATTGCTTTACTTTTAAATAAGTCTGAATTACATCAAATATAATAAAATTTAAAAATTAAAAAAAAACATAAAAACAGGCTGGTATTATCATCTTTCTCTGGTTCATGAGAACGTTTTTATTTCTTTACAGTTTTTACTGTGCTATTTTCACTTTGATGTAGCAGAATATTGAACATTTTTGTATGTAATATTAATACTAATCCTGTATTTGTGGTAAAGCTTACTTTAGTTGTCCATTGTTCTTAAAATAGTGAAAGCTTTTGTCCATTGCAAAGATAAGTTTGCATCTACGAGTAAATCAAATAAAACTAATATTGAGAACAGCGATTTTGTTGAAGGTTAAAGGATAAATCTTTGATGTGTGTGTCTACGCTGTCAACTGTGTGTTGACAGGTGCAACTCAACTCTTGCTGCTTTTGGATCTCCTGCAAAGCTCAAGCTTTACAGTCACTAAAAGTAGAGCTCAAGAGCAAACACAAAACATTCACAGTCCTGCAGTCACGGTGCAACACCAACCTCAACCACAAGTGCCGAGCAGAGCACCTGTAAACACGCACACATCAGTCATCCCAGTGTGTCAACTGCTGTCACTTCTCTTAAGTACATACAGATCAGTAAACATAATGTCAGGCTGAGACCTACAAACATGTTTACACTTTCATCCAGAATGAAGCAGCATCTCTCTTTCACAACTGGGTCAACATGAAATAAACTTTGTATTTATGTGTCTCATTGTTGTGATTATACTGAAGCCTATGAAAGTCGATGCCTTCATAGACTACATAGGCTAATAGGTTGACAGTTTTAAAAATTGCCTTATTTGTTTCTGTTTTTTACCTGAAAGTCTGCTTGAGATTTTAGATCAAAAATTACTTTTGGCAAGACCTCACCAGTCCTTGGAGCAGCAGGGAGGATTAGAATTAGATTAGATTTATTGGATTAGACTTTCAAAATAAAACAGGAACTAACCAAAAACTAAACCCATGACAGTTAGGTGTGCAGGGTTAATCCAAATAATTAGTCAGATTGGTGGAGCTCAACACATTTGACGTGGTAAAATTCAAACTGAGCATCAGAATTGTAAAGAAATTGATTTATGTGACTCTGTTTCTGTGACAACCGCAGTAAGAGGGCTACTTTACAGTCAGTGAGCTCATCAGTAAAATCTGAATGACAGGTACTAACATCCATCATTAACCAATGAAAACTAAACTGGAGCTCATGATCCAGGAGTAATCCCAGCCTGGCGTCCACGTATACGGTATGTGTGAGCTTATGCCAAGCATGCAAGTAAGTTGTAATTTAAAGCTCGTGTCATGAGAAAGTCTTTCAAGTGACACATTTAGCTTCACACATAAGTCTGAAAAGACAGCGTCCCACATTTCATGCTGCTGTGTAAATATGTCTTACAAAGGAAACAGTCTGAATATAAGTGAATCAAACAGTTGAATGAATCTTCAAACCTTATAAGCAAATTCAGAAGAATTGTTTATTTTCTATTTGTGCTGGCAGACAGAGTGAATGGAATAGTCCTTCAAATTTTTCATTCATTGACATTATAGTGAAGTAAGATTTTTTTTTTCCGTTGTCCTCATGTCACCAACCTTTCC
This sequence comes from Zenarchopterus dispar, assembly GCA_028564865.1. NCBI lineage: Eukaryota > Metazoa > Chordata > Actinopteri > Beloniformes > Zenarchopteridae > Zenarchopterus > Zenarchopterus dispar. Next base: position 11,256 of record JAOWBL010002165.1, read on the forward strand.
TCAAACAGACTTTATGAGCTTAATGTGACCAGCTTGACAATTTGCCATGAGTATATCTGCTTCATAATTACATCCCCACTTTTCTCCCATGGTATGCAGTGAGTAGCTGGTTCATAATTACATACTTAATTTGCTCCCGTTCTATTATTCCCATCTGGTCCGGTGTCATCCGCTTGATATAGAGCACTCATTTATTCTGACACTATTGGACCCAGCAGATTAGCTGTCAAGTAGCTGCTGGCCCACATTCAAACTGTCTACAAGATGTCTGTAGGGGAGGAGTGGCTCATCTCTCTCTGTTTTTGTTTGCATCTTGTATTGTAACTATATTTGAATTACATTTAGCATCTTTCTACATTAGCACAGTGATTTAGTGGTTTAGTGGGGAGCCCTGTTTTGTCACAGCTAGAGAGTTCCTGGTTTGTCTCCCGGGGGAGTCTTTCTGTGTGCACGTTGCATGTTCTCCCCATGCTTGCATGGGTTTTCTCTGGCTTCCTCCTAAAAACATGCCAGGTTGATTCATGATTCCAGACAACCCATTGGACTGAGTGGTTGCTTGTCTATATGTGGTGCCCTGTCCAGAGTGTACTCCTGCCCTTTGCTCATCACATGGTGGGACTGGCTCCAGCAGACCCCTGTGACCTTTTATAGGATTAAGCGGAAATAGAAAATGGATTGATATTATTGTATTAAATTTGGCTCAATTAAACTGGGTTAACTATGTCATTAACCTTCTTTTAAACACTTAGTCATGAAGGAGCAAGTTCTTTGTATGGTATAATATTTTCTCATTCTCAAAACAAGAACATTATTTTTATTGTAAATATTCTGTGGAGCACTTGAGCAATTTTTAATTGTCTGGTATACTTTGTAATCTTACCCTAATTTTATCTTTTTTTTTATGTACATTAACACACAATATTTTTCCAAGCGTGTGGATTTTGTGAAAGCAGAAGTAGAAGCTTTATGGAGATAAACATGTTCAAACATTACCACCTGCTGGCTGTTTGCTGTCACTACACCACTAAGGAGGAAAAAAAAAAATATGAATTACAAAGAATGAATGCGTTGTTGAGACATTGTTTCCCCCTGTACCTGAAAAAATAAACAGTTATGGTATATTAACTTTAACATCAATGAAAAACAGGCCTCGAGATAGCTACATAAACATAGATTCCTTATTTAATATATTAACTAGTTTATCTAAAACATGATCTGATTTTCAGCTGAGAGTAATAGGCAAACACAAGGTGCTTAAGCTGAAAATGAACCCAGACTATTAACATACAATAAATCTACAGAATATTATATAATTTCTTTTTTTCTTTATTTGAAACATACATTCAACATTCACAGTGCTAGAAAAAGTCATTTAGTTTGGGTAAATAGACTTCATTTAATCAAACGAGTTTGGAGATATCATTTAGACCTATTGTGATATAAATATCAAATAATTATTAAAAAATAAATATCATTATTTAAAAAAAAATATATTCAAACATTTTAAAGTGGCACAACTGTTGCAATTTGTAGCTGAGCAGTTTCCCCTGTAGACATGGCCCTTTTGTTGCTTTTTTAAGACACCAAGATTGGTTTGGTCTCCTTCTTGCTCTCATTTTGTCTTCCATCGTCCCTTTCTTGATTCTCTCAGTTCTCTCTGCCATGTTCTCCACAGCAGCTCAGGGAGCTAGTTTCACCATGGCTGATGTGCGCATGGTACCGTCAGGCAAAAGTCAGTTGTCATAAATGATGGCTGGATGCAGACTCCAAAGTCACTTCAGCTGGTTTTTGTCAAAAGTACAGAAAAGTGTACTCCAAACATAATTCAAATGTATTATTTATTTATCTAACATAAAAGGAAGGAATTTGGGCTTCTTTGAGTTTACTGTTTGTAGTTACCATCTGATTTTGTTGTTTTCTTAAACTTTTAATAACATCCATATTCACAGACAAATGTTTTGCCACAAGTGAATAAAAAAGGGATGGGAGATGGTGTCTGGGTGCAGCTTACAAAAAAGCGCAGATAGCGTCAATATTCTTTTTATGAACTTTACTATGAATTTGAAATGCACACATAATAAAATCGCACAATGTGCAGAACAAATGATTTGGCAGGCTAAAGTCAGTCTATGGTGTCCCTTAAAAACAGTTTTTAGCTCTTTTTTTAAGAACACTGTGACATACGTTTACAATGCTATTATGTTTATATTTTATTTAGATTTAAGGGAACAAGGTCCTCTATTTCTGTTTAAATCTTGAGGATACTGAAAATTAAAATAAATATAAGCTCCAAATCGTTGTCTTTGGTCAAAAATTATCAAAAAAAAAAAAAACAAAAACATTTCTGATAAGGCCTGAGAAAATTGTACCATAGGAGTTCCCAGTGTTTTTTTTTTAATCTTCCCAGCTTTTGTTTGTATAATGAGATGATAAAAAACCATGCAGTTATTAGTCATCAAGGCTTACTGTGTAATATATCATTTTTCAAATAAATAATGTGCTGTTTTTGTTGTCACCAGAAAAAATATTGACAAATTCAATTTAAATCTGTGACAATTGTTTTATTTCATTGTTAACTGCAGTTAAAGTGGTGTAAATATTTGAATCATACATATTAAGATTATGTCTAGAGAATACTTTAAGATGTGTGTCATGTGGGAGGACCTCTTTCAGTCTATCACTCGAATGTAATAATATTTTCAAAATAAAATGGCACTAGCACGGCAACTGTTTAATTGCAGCAGAATGATACACAAAATGCATATATATATATATATATATATATATATATATATATATATATATATATATATATATATATATATATATAT
>JAOWBL010002166.1:0-14085 GCA_028564865.1 Zenarchopterus dispar
ATATATCAGGACATAAATTAAACTTCAGCTGAGTCATACCTTCAGCCTGTTCCATATTGCCTTTAGGTTTAGGTCAAATTTCTGTAACTGTATTTTCATGGGGTCTCACCTGAGATGAAAATAGGCTGAAAAACATACAATATGGGATTTTCTGTTGGTTCTATGTTGCCCCCATATGAATGGCATATCACAATGCCGATGCTCAGGCAGATGTGTAATAAATGAGTACGCGCCCAACATGGGTAACTTATCTGTGTCCTCATTGTGCTGACCACACAGTGAACTCAAGTGGGAAAATTCACATGATGCCAGTATGGATTCAGCCAACAATCTCATATGGTGCTTTATTTTCCAGCCCATTTACATGTCAGAATGAGAAAACGCTTCACAAATTAATGTTGCCTGGACACTTAAAATATTTAAAGTCTTAAATTTAGCATCAAAATAAAATGTTAGCTTTCAACAACACAAAAATAATTTGTCTAAATCAACTTCAGTTAACAAAGTAACTTTTTTATGATCATCACCTTCAGGTAAAAAGTCACAGTGACAAACAATATTTTATATGACAGTAATGAAGCCACAATCTCAGCTTTGACAATTTCTTAAATGTTTCCTCATTTAACCGCCGTCAAAAACTGCAACTAATATTTCATGAGCAATTGCTAAAAAGCTGTTCAAAAAATGCAGTTTGGTTATTGTAGTTTAACCCAGTACAAAGCTATTTCTCCCCTTGTTAACTTTGTTCTGTCTTTCTGGTTCACAAGCTTTCCTGCACCATCTACACCACGGTAATGAGAACAAACTCCCAGTCTGTTTGTGAAATCCACCCCAAATTCTGATTCATATTTTATGATTTTTTTCTGCTTTAATTGGTAATAGTTAAGTGTCAGCCAGCCAGTTCTGGCTCCAGTTCAGGAGTAAGGCTGCAGCTGCCTGGAGCAATTACTCCTCTTCCAGAAATGGGAAATAAAAGCACCTTTGAACCATCTGTACATAAAACAGTGATTGTTCATTTCACTTTCAAATTTTTATTTCTTATTTTTAACAGCACATAACTGATGAAAGTAGAGTAATATGAGTGACATGAACTGACATTATTTTCACAGTAGTTCAAGTGATGCCAAGTTTTCTCAGCACTGGAAATAACCATACACATGTTGCTGTGTAAGCTTACCAGGAAAACATCATGTTACTCTGGTTGTTTGCTTCAAAAAATGGCAAATAAGTCATGTTTATTTGTTTGTTTTTTGTTTATTTATATGTTTATTTATTAATTTCCATTCATTCATTATCTGTACCGACTTATTCCTATTCAAACTCACAGGGGTCTGCTGGGGTCTATCCCAGATCTCTGGGGGTGGTTAGCAGGGGTACAGCTTGGACAGGTCACCCATCCATCACAGGGCCACATAAAGATAAACAACCACACATGCTCACACTCACTCCTACTGACAATTTAGAATCAGCAATTACACTGACACACATGTTACAATCCACACAGAAATTTCCCTTGCTGGGACACAAACCCAGAATCTTTTTGCTGTGAGACAATACCATCCTGTCCTATTCATTTATTAATTTTGTTTCCACTTAATTTTTTATATCATTACAACGTTTGCTCATTTTCTTGATCTGGGGTTGTATTTTCTGAGGGGATTATTGTAGTGTTTAATAATGTTGATCTATTATATGATATCAGGAGAAGGATGATTGTGCCTGATTATAATTACCTTAAACATTTTTTAAAAATTCTCTCTTAATAAACTTTCAACAGCTCAAAGATTTACAGCAATTGTAAAAAGAGCTGATATCAGTCAGTAAAAGTCTCATAAAAGGACATGGAAAATTAAGTTATAAAAAGAAAATGAAGTGGGACTTCTTTCTATAAAATTTCGTTTTTAAAAGAGTTTTGCAACCACTTAGAGCTCTCTGGAAACATCTGGAAACTGAGAAGACAATTTCAGCTCAACTGGTCCAGACTGGTTTACCCGCACCACATGCACTAATGTGCTTCTACAAAATAACAGATAATGAAGTATGCCAAATCTAAAGTTCAAAGAAAGAATTCATATTTGATTTGTCAGGCCACAAAACAGCTTCCCAGTTTGCTCAAGTCAATGTAAAATGAATTTTGACCCCCAGAGACTTTCAATCTTATTCATGTTTCTTTTCCTTGTATGGTAGAGTTTCATCTTGCACTTACTGATGCAGCAAGAAACTGTGATCACTGACACTGATAAATGAAGTATTCCAGAGCCCATGCAGTGATTCCCATTAGAGAATCATGAGAGTGGAATAAGGATCACTCTTACTGATTTATAGATGCTCACAGATCCACTATCTTTGTAAATTTACATTTCAAAATTATACATCTTTAAAATATAAGTTGTTTGTCAATATATATAAAAAGAAAACTTTGGGACAAACCTGACTATGATATAGAGAAATTGTTTTATTCAAGCCTTGTGATGATTAAGGAGCCTTTTTATCTGTTCACCCTCTTGTTTTCGTGAATGGTCCTGCATATTTGTCAGAAAATGCAATTTGTGTTGCAGGCGGAGAAATGAGTGAGGGGCAGCTCAAGAAGTGCCTAAGATAGGAGCATGAGATGAGTTTTTAATGAGAAGGTGCACTGGTTCAGCAGTGGCAAAGTCTGGTGACTACCAGTCTAAGAGCTGTTGTATCATTCTATTATTAGAGAGCTATTTATCACCATTGATAACTGTGACTGGTATTCTTGCATCCTTGACTTTTAATGTGTTTTCTGCCTCAGTTGTTTTAGATGGCTTCCCAACCACGTCTCCTCAACATACTGAAACTTGAAATCAAGTGCATGCACTTATAGCTCACACATTCTCCACCTTGGGTGGCGGAGCTCATACTAACTATAGACTCTTTCATTGAGAGAAATTGTTCTTTTTTCATACTTATTAAGATAGAGGTTGTGTTCGTTTGTGTGCGTAGGTTTTAGGATAAAACAAAGGAAGTAGGTTGTGAGCAGCTGTGAATCATAAGTCTGTGATTAGAGCTAATTAAAGTAATTCAAGCTGCAAAAAAGAGATTAGACAGGAGACAAGAAACTGCAAGAGCCTGTCTTTTCCGCAAACTCCATTGTCCTTCTTTCATTCTTCCCTCACTTCTCTCATCCCATCATCACAAAGTCCATTCCTCTCTGTCTCCTTCTTTGAAGGCCAAAAGGAGATTGTAAGTAAAGTAGTGGCCAGCAAAAATTGCAGGTTTCCCAATATCTGTCAATAAGTTATTGTATGGAGACCATGCTTGAATTAAACAGCAGTCTAAAAAAAAAAACATTTTGGTACTGATTATAATTACACTGGATGCCATTTTTCTGTAAGCTACACCCCACATCCCTCAGTGATTTGTTCGAAAATCCCCTCTTTGTTTCTCTGCCATCTAAACTGATACATGAAAATTAAGAGTCAGAAAGAAATGGGGGCAAGACGTTTGCTACAAAGACATGTTTAACTGAAAATAATGTCTCAAAAAAACTTTGAATCACTTAGTAAGGCAGACTATAGTGCTTTTGTTAAAATAGTACTGAGACTGAATTACTGTGCTTCAACTGGATGTCAAAAGCTTCATCTCATCTGTGGACTGTAGATCTTCACATTCTGTTTGAATATTATTTTTTTTCCTAGTATCTAAAGGAGATCATGTAATGTTTTAATAATGTGTGAAAATGTTAGCTCATATGATGCAGTGCCACCTGCTTACTAGCCAACTAAGCTTCAAGCATGGATGTTCTTACCTCTGACTGAATACACTGCAAGCACGACAGTCTACAGATACCTGAGCTCCAGAGGAGGATATTCTTGACACATTAAGATCTGGCATGGAGAAGTACATCAAGTCCTGAATACTGGTCAATCTCAGCTGCAAAGGGATAATGTCTAGTCTCATGGTTGTCTCAGATGTTATAGAAACTCATTCTGTGGATGGTGGTTGTGCATAGAAAATAATAATTAATGGTAATCTGCTGACTATGTTTATCAAATCACATCAAAGTCTTTTTTTTAACACTGTAGTTAGTGTACGACAAACCATTAATCCAGAGAAATAAACTGAAGGTGACAAGCTTAATTTATTCTAAGCAAAGCTTTCCAATCCATTTAACACTGAAGAAATGACACTCATATTAATCTTCTCATTTCAGCTCAGAAAGCAGCCCACTTCTTTGCACAGTGAAGAAGACAATCACAATAATTCGTGGCCAACACACAAACCTCCCTGTCTGGAAAAAAAATCACTGAGCACCATGACACATTCAAAGTATTTATGCTCAAATATTCTGTCCAGAGTTCTGATTTCAGATTTATTCAATGCACCATCTCTGCTGTTACATTACTTCTAGGCACTACAGATTGTTATATGAGCAAAACATAAAAAAAAAGCTGTCTTCTCCATTCTTTCAAAAATTTTTCAAAGCAACTGATTGTCTGCATGTTCAGATCATTTTCAATTTTGGGTTCAGTTTAGTTGCTGATGCATAGTTTCAGAATTATTCTATACTTAAGCAAACTGAAGAAAAGTATCCAAAGAAAATGAAAAAAAAAAAACAATGTTGGAACCCAGCCACAGACAAGCAGCCCATTCAGGTTTGGAAAAAAACCTTCATCTTCTCTGTCTGTTTTTGCCTAAACAGGCAGAAAAGATCAAACTGTTGTGTTTCACCTGCTCCTGGTGTATCACGTGACACATCTCAGATAGTCAGACACGGTCCATGTTGCACTGTGACCCCTATAACTGTCACTCATAGACCAGCTGTCACAATGAAGAGCCAAACATTAGTATGTATTAGTCATTACCAACCAGTTTACAAAGTGGGCATGTGTCATAACAACTCAAGACCAGTCTTTTGTCGCCATGGTGCAACTTGAAATGATGCACATCTGTGTATGGTAAGTTTCATTTTGGTAAAGTGATCAATTTTATCTTGTGTGCTACAACAAAGAACAGAATGGTGTCTGTTTGTATTTTATGAATTTCTATGAGCAGAGAACAGCACTGAGTACACCACATACAGGACCTTTTTCATGAGAAAAATTACTGTTCACCTTTTCTCTCTGTCTGTGTAGCACTCATGTCTTTATCTGGATGTGACACAAAGCACCTAAAATGAAGTAAATGACTGATATGTGAGAAATGTTAATGACATAAAAGTATAGCTGGATTCATTTTTGTAGCTTCAGCTTTTTCTTCTCATTCAGTTCTTTAGGACGGTCATTGAATCACAGTAATTTTTTTTTTTTTTAAATTGGCAGCAGCTTCACATAAGGACATATGAGTATCAATGTAATGAGAAAGTTTTAGAGCAAATAAGGCAGAGGTAACCTCTGGTGGCTGGTTGAAATGTTGTTCTCATTCATTGTAAATTGGTTATTTAATGAACTATGATGGATTTTTTTGTTTTATTTTGTTTTAACAACTTTTAGCTGTTGTGTGGTCCCAATCCCATTTTGGACCCAGTTGTGAGTCTTTTTTAATTTGCTTGCACACAATTGATGGTTAGGATTTGTAATTTCTCCTGTTTTTATGTGACTATATCAGATGGGAAAACTCTGTGATTCACTCATCTGGGATTTTTTGGCAGAGGTGTGTAGGTGGATTGTGAACAGTTTTAATATGTGATCTTGTTTTACTGATTTATCAGTTTCGATTTTTGGTTTTGCCATTCCAGTAGCTTTTGTGCTTAAGCCCACTGAGCAAGTAGTTGCTTACCTTGAAGTAAGAGAAGTTGCTGTTTTGTGTGTTTACAGGCAAAGGCTGCAGCAATTTCCTGCATGCAAATAAATAAACACTGAGCTGTAATACTGAGCTTTCCTGTACTTACTGGTGCACTATTATAAATCATAGATCTTTTCCAAAGAAGATCTAGGAAGAAAGTATAATTTTCCTACTGGCTTCGTTGCTCTGCCTTTGACAGAAGCTGTGTGGGTTCATGCTCTTTATCTAGATTTGGGATATGAAATGATTTTTTTTGTGAGAGTACAAGACACACCACGATGCAAAGCATTTAATATTGTATTTACTATCTTTCATCACGTGCCTCTATGTTAGAAGAGGCAGGGACATTAAAAACCGGGAGAAGACAAAAGTGGAACGCCTAAGGAAGTTTAATTTCCCAGCTTAGTGGGAGAAACAAACCAAGTTAATTAAACCTAGCATGTTGTGTGATGATGTTTAAATCATTTATTAAGGCTATTTGAGAAATTGACGGTGAGAGGAAGAGGGGGGATAAAAAGAGTCACCTAAATTTAATCATCAAAAGTAATTTGTTGACATTTTTTCAATGCTTTCAAACAAGAGCAAATTCTGTAAATGTAACTGAGAACTGGCATGCAATCCTCTGAACAAAAACACTTTTATATAGAGTTTACTGTAACAGCAGGCTCCGAGGTTTCCAAGTTTACATTTTATGTTTAAAATAAATTGAAACCTTCTGAGAACTACAAGTTCTTGATATTATTTAAAAATGCTGGACACTGATGTCTTTAACTGCTATGACTTCATGATCTCAAAATGCCCACTTTATTGTTGTGAGGAACCTTTACTAACATTACGAAATTAGTCTTTTTTTGGTCTCTCTTATGATGGAGTGCCTTCCAGACATGATCAAAGTTTACAGAGGTTTGCATGGGTTGAATTTTGCCTGATAAATGCTGTTGCGTAATTCAAAGGATTCAGTGCTGTCATTTAAAGAGAAAACACAGCCTGCCTCCTTAAAGGCATATGTTTTTGTTCACACTCTGTACATCTGGGAACTAAGCTTTTCTCACTTTAAATGTCAAAACTTTGATGTCCTACAGCTTCACCCTCTGAAATCATTATTACTCAGTGACTGCTTTGTCTGTCAATCGATACCGTGTGTGAAAGTACACCAGTTTGTGGGTGTGTGTCTGTGTCTAAATGCTTGTCGTGATGGTTAAAATATATGTTACCAAGCAGCTGCATCAGTGGAAAGTGACTTGATTCCCAGAATGCTTGAAAATAAAGATGTTGGGTTTTTTTGCCAAGCACTCAGGAGTTATTAACACTGCCCTAAGCAGGTGTCACAGCTTGTTAGCATTTATTTGTTAGCCTGTCTCTCAGTTTTTGCTTGAGGGATTTTTATTTGTCCTGCTACAGCTTTCTAGTCCTAAGAGATGCATGTCAATCATAGTTTGAGACTTTGGTAAAAGCTCAAAACTCTTGGGAATTGAACTGCTTTCATGTTTTAAGAGGAAACATGTTCTATATTGATGTCAAAACAGGGATTAAGCAATGTTTAGGTAATTGTTTTTTCCCATGGTGAAAGCTTTAAATTGATGTTTTGTTTTGAGCTTCTACAGGGATTGTGAAATTGTCTTTTGCACGTGTTTAATTCCAGACTGGACAACTGCCGCGTTTCCTGAAAATGTACTGACTCTTCTGTGATACTGAATGTCTCTGTGACAGTATTGTTTTTAGGTGGAAACTATAACAACACAAATCAATCTTAGACAGCCACCAGAGCTACCTCTCACAAGCTCAAGTTTCAAAGGAGGTGAACAGCCATTACATCTCTCAGCTGGCTTGGGAATGCCTTGGGATCCCCCCAAATAAGTGGAGGAAGTGGCTGGGGAGAAAGAAGTCTGAGCCTTCCTAAGTTACTGTCCCTGCGGAAAAAAATGGATGGATGAATGGACCTTTTTATGGGGCTGTTGTAGAGGTCTCAGAAATTCAAATAAAACAAAATATGGTACACACACACACACACACACACACACAAACGCCACACTTTCCCTCAGCTGTTTGCTGTTTAAAGAGGTTTTTCTGTCCTAAAAAGCAGAATGGCTTCTGGTTATCATGAATAAAAACATTCTGATGAAATAAAATTTATTTTTGAAATAAACCAACATCGTTACTAAATTATGCAAGCTAATGTTTCTGAACGTTCTCGGAGCGAAAGCCTGTGCCTAGCAACGGTTGCTACGTAACGCTGTTTGCCGTTTTTTTTTTTTTTTTTTAATTTTTCGTCATATAAGGGGGTTTTCCGAAATAACGTCATTGCTTTGAGCTTTGATTGTTTGTGACGTCACACACGAAAAACATTATCTGTGTTGAACAGTTTAGATCTTCAGTTCGTTTTTGACATTCTAGGAAATAAATCTTCACTGAGTTGTTCTCAGCAAAAATTGTGGATACAGTTTGTAGCTGCATCCATGAAGCAAGTTGAATGTCAACATGAGGAAAACATTCAGTATAATACCCCTGAACAAGTTACTACTGAACAAAATACCAAGAACAAGACAAAAAACAAATCAAACTGCCAAGGAGTCAAACAGATAGCTGATCTATTTGCTACACCTTTCAACAGAATGTTTGAAGGGATTTCAGAGGTCTGCAGGAAAAAGAAATCATCAAATCACACAAGTGAAAACATTGTGTCTCAGCTGAACTTTTCAGCTGAGACAGAACATGAAAAATGCAAAGAATCTGTTAGCCAACTTGTTCAGATGCAGATTTTGAGGGCTGTAGCAAAATCAAAAATATATTGCTCTAAAGAAATGTTTGAGCTACTTAATAAGTGGCTTTTTATCAAAATCTGGGAGAAAGTACAAGAGCAAGATTTTGATATTACACCAGAAATCAACAGAAAACTGCACAGGAAAATTTACAAGAACATTTGCAAGGAGCTTTCCACTTCAGAAGAAAATTTACTGATTTTCTTGTTCTTAAATGACTACACTGTAGAAAAGATTATTGTGTCCTGTTTTGAAAAAGAAATCAGTAAATATTTCAAGAACTCTGTCTTCAAAAGATTTATATCATGTAAAGATATTTGCAACCTCTTCAAGTGTGCAGTGTCCAAAGACCTGATTTCCCCTCAAACTGAAGCCCAATGCCAATATGTGGAATCAAACAGTCTGGACACAATGTTGGTGGAAGCTGAGAAGACATTGTCTGAGAATGGACAACAGGACAACGATGCAATCTTAGAGAGTGGACCAGATTATCAATCATCTCCATTCTCTGAGCAGGAATCGATCTCCTCTGAGCATCAGTCTACCACTGACATCACCGACATAGAGTATTTGGTCTCTGAAGAAGAGGTCACTCATATGGATGATATTGCATCAGGAGAATGTCTGTTCAGAAGAAGAGGATCTATGGTACCTGAAGAAGATATGTTAGAGGTCAAATCCTTGGAAGATTTTGTGCTCGATGAACAGTTTGAAATTGTAGCTGTGACAGATTTTGAAACTGAAGAGCGTCTGTTTGAATTTATACCAGTGAATAAGAAACCTGATGAACTTCTGTTGGAGGCCAAATCTGGGGATGAATTTGAACAGGAAGAAGATCTGGTAGATTTTACACCTGTAGAGAATTTCGAACCTGAAGAACTGCCAGATGCCTCCTGTCTGGAGGATTCCCTGCCTCATCAACAGCCATCCGAAGACACCACTGATAAAACAGTTGTAGGTGGTATCGACGTTCTCACACATGAGAAAAAGGATGAACAGGATCAGCATGAAAAAGAAGAAATTTTCAAGAGATTCCTTAAACGCCTTATTGAAGGTGTGGTCACTCGAGCTTCTAAGAAACTTGTGATTTGCCCTTCAGAAAACCTCAAGGATATGCATGACAGGCTCTTTGACAAAATTTTTTCTGAAGTGAAAGGAGAATGCATTCGTATTCCAGTACGTGCCATGAAATCAATGCACAAGAAAGTCTCCAAGAGCCTTTGTAAGGAGTTTAAATGCCCAGAAGAACATTTGCTGCTTATATTCAATTTTAAAGACGATAAACTGGACAGCACAATTGTTTACACAGTTTTGAAACACCTCAGGAAATACTCCCGGAAACCATCCTTCTGTGAGAGGTTGTTCTCAAAAGTAAGAAAGAAAAATAAGGTTATCCCTTTGTAGTATTGTAACCTCACAGCAAAGGTTCCCATTCTTAGTCCAGGCTGGGTTCTTTCTGTGTGGTGTTTATATTTTTACTTTGTATCTTTGTGGTTTTTCTGCAGGTGCTCCGGTCTCCTTCCAAAACAGAAAACCCCTAAAAGGTGAAATTGATTGATGGTTTGAAATTGTCTTTAGGAGTGAGTGTGAGCGCACATGATTGAGTGATGAATGAAAGACAATGAAAATATTTGAAACTAAATAAAAAATACCTCCTTCCTGAGCCACCACCTTATCATGGTGGAGGGGTTTGCATGTTCCAGTGGATCTAGGAGGTATGTTCTATGGGATTTAATGCCCCTGTTAGGGTTACCCAAGGCAAACAGGGTCAGATTTGCTGACACAGGCCATGACCTAACTTTCTCAAATACTAACCACATTTTTCTGAACAGCACAGGAATACTAACAGTGAATCAATAACAGCCCTGTCTCCCAGGCAGGAGGAAGGCTGTCCCAGCCACACATTCAACAGCAGGTAGTCAAGATGGCTCTGGAGAGAAGACGGTTCTCATTTATTTATTTATTTCAAGGAAAGCAGATATCTAGCTTCACAGTTGCAGTTTTACAGCATATTTTGGTGTGAAAGAGTGTGTGGTTGTGGTTGTAGGTATGTCTTTCGCAATGTTCTCTCTGTCCCATAAATGTTTTATTTGTGTTTCACAGGCTTCTTTACCAAGCAAGCAACATTTTGTATTCTTTATTGTAAAGTGTTACCAACTAATCCACACATTTCTCACTTCTAGGCTAGATTACTGTAATGGATTATTAGCAGGATGGCTGAGTAATTGTCTGAAGACTGCAGTTCGAGTCCTAAGGGGAATAATAAATGTTAGCATCTCTCCATTGGTTCTCTCTAAAATTTGGAATTGAATTAAAAATTCTACTGAAACCAACTTTCAGTTTAGGCTAAGGAAGCTGACACCACCTCCACCTTTAAAAACAAACTTAAAACATTTGTGTTTCGTAAAGCCTATAGTTAGTGTAAACTTTAGTGTTTGTTAGGTCTAATAGTCACAGCTGCAGCTACAAGACTAGAGCAGACTTGTCTTAAACATAGCTTCATCGTAGATATGCTGTTATAGACCTAATCTGCAAAAGGGAAACCAAGATGATCCACTGAGCATTGCCCCTCACCCTTCTTCTCTCCTTTCCTTTTCATTGTCTTCTCTTTTCTTCCATCAGGTCAATCCACAGTTATGAATTACAAGTATGTCATAAGCATAATTGTTCTCCACTGTTTTTGTTTTTTTCTTCTCTTCTGTATGTTTGCAGGCCAGAGCTTCCAGAGCTTCATGCTGAGTTGCAGTCCCACTCTCCGACCACCTCAGTGTGTGCTGCCTACACTTGTTTAGTCGCCTCTGTAGTACACCATCTAACCATGGGCTGGGAATAGCAGAAGTTGGTAATCTAGCGTGCACTCAAAAGGGGACAGACCTGTAGCAGAACTGGTTAGGGAATTGTGCACATACTCACCCCAGTTGAGATGGTCGCTCAAAGAGGGGTTAGCCTCTACTACACACCGTAAGGTGGACTCTAGATCCTGGTTGGTTCGCTTCATCTGCCCATTGGTCTGAGGATGGAAACCCGAAGACAAACTGACAGAGGCCGCAATGGACCGACAGAAAGCCTTCCAGACCTGGGAGATGAACTGGGGTCCTCTGTCAGACACGATGTCCACTGGGAATCCATGGGGACAGAAGACATGATGGATGAGTAGCTCCGTAGCCTCACAGGTGGAGGGAAGCTTGGGAAGAGCCACATAATGCACAGATTTGGAGAAATGGTCAACAATGGTGAGACAAAGACGGTTAAGGGGACCAGTACAAGAGCCCTGTGTGGGACTAATTTTTTCAAATCCCATTCCTGCCTGCACCCACAATATTTGCGTCTAAACATGCCCGCTCATATATACGCCAGCTAAAATAAGGTCATCTGCACGTTTTCATTAGTTGGTCTTGAAAGAATAGCCTCGGTAACATTAAACAAAAAATCTCAGTTTTGAAAGAGCAAATCTTCAAATGTTTCAAAATCACATTAAACCTGAACTAGAGCTTCTAAACAACTGAAAACCCAGAGGCACGTTTAAAAAAATGATGTTACCGTTTCAGTCATCCCCATTAGTTTTTCCAGGTAGGAAACACGCACTGGCAACTTCTGAGTGTAAGTGATCAAGGGATGCTGACTGGTAGTGTTCAATTAGTCTGATAGACCATGGCACAGTGAAGGATGCACTGATTAAATCGCCAGATTCCAGATCACTGGTGGCATCCCTGAATAATTTCAAGAATTCAGTTAGTGTTTTCAGCGTGTCCTTGCTGTACAATTCGTTCATACTGGTTATTGTCCATCAGTAAAGAGGAGATTTCCTCATGCTTTTCCAGTACGGAGTTCAGCATGTCATAATTTGAATTCCATCGGCTCTCACCTGATTGCTTGAGTGTTTTTCAACCTGTTCTGCAAACCTGAATGTTTAAAATATGTGACCAGTTTTTTGTTTTTGTTTTTTTGTTTTGCATTGATCAATAGTTCAGACAGCTCTGGGGTCTTTGCCAACACAGTGGGAGCAAATGCACTTAACACAACGTTAAAGGATGTGAGCTTTGCAGTTTAGCCTCATGTATCCACGTAAGGCTGCAATGATGTTTGCTTTGCAGTCAGTGACAAACCCAACACAGCCGACCAGCAGAAATGAAGCAATTCCAAATTTACGGAGTTTTTAGAACAGCAGGCTCCGTATAGTGTCAGCGGTCTTTGGCACACCACTTTCAAAAGGACCCAAAAACAGCACCCTCGAGATGAGATTAAAGTAATTCGTGTAGTGGATAGTGCTAGATATGAATGACTTTTTGTGGTAGTCTTCCGTCCTTATGTCGGCTGTAATAGCACACCCATAATTTTCAAAGATGGGTTTTATCTCTGCTGCCACAAGCGCCTGCACCTCTTGTGCTTTTTCTCAACATGTCTTGACAGTTGCTGGATGATATTTTATCATTAGTATGATGGCAGGTTGTCCCTGTTTATAGTACGCGGCTTCTGCCCACCACAAGGCTTTCCCTTCCAGCAACCAAATGATGTACGCGATTTTCGCCCGATCACTGGCGTAGGTGGGAGGGTTTCTGTTCGAATATTAGGGAACATTGCAGAAACACTAGTCAGCTGCAGTCCAAGTGAAGAGGTCCGGTAATGCTCGGCCTTGAGAATTGCAGGTTTTTATGACTGTTGTATCAAAGGCTAAAACCTTTAACGTTGATGAAGAGTAATATTCTTGTTCCACCTTCACATCCACCTTCCCATACAGTCCCAGCGGAAACTTGTCACGTTTCTTGGCTCATTGCAGTTTGGTAAACTGTTACCAAACTACATCTATACCTGTATAAGCTACGGCTCTCCTGTGTTTCATGCTGCACATATTTATTGGTGAGCTCATGTCTTCTGTGCCTGATTTAGCGCTTAGCTGATAGGTTGATGACGGCACCTGTGACAGCAAAGATCCATGTGTTCCTGGATGTATCAGAGGGGTGTAAATCACTAGCACTCACTGTACCACCCACTTGAAGTGTACAGTCCTGGCTGTAACAGCTCAAAAGGTACCGTCTTCTATGTGTCACAGTACATATGAGACAGAGCAGAAAACCCTCAGTTGGGAGATGGGAGACTTGTAATTGATTAGTTAAGCATACACATCTTGCTCTATGAGGGCACCAAACTTCAAAATGTGTAGTATGTAATTGGTGATGTCACAAATGTGAAAGCCTCACCATAATATGGATAGAAATCACATTTAAATCACTCATCAGAAAATAACAGAGTGCACATTTTTGTTGATGTAAATTTAATAATTTGTCAAAAAAATGCAACATCAGTTTTCAGTGGTAGGCAAAATAATCACACCATAATCATAATTAGATTGATGCCCTACAAGTTTAACTGACTTTGTGGTACACAATGCTATACAATGATGAATAATCCCTTCATTATTTTTTTTTTTCATTTTTAATAGAAATTCAAGTAATTTCCCTTTTTTGTTTTGGTCCTGCACTTCAGTCAGCTGTTTCTCTTGTACTATATGTGTGTGTGTGTGTGTGTGTGTGTGTGTGTGTGTGTGTGTGTGTGTGTGTGTGTGTGTGTGTGTGTGTGT
>JAOWBL010002167.1:0-14083 GCA_028564865.1 Zenarchopterus dispar
ATATGTGTATGTATATATATATATATATATATATATATATATATAAAAATAAATAAATACACACACACACACACATATATATATAGATATATAAATTTATATGTATATGTATGTATGTAGTGCTCTGATCTGCATTTTAAGGTCACACGTGGATGGAAGGAGTACCTGCTCAAAGTTTGTTTTTGTCATGAAACATTTCTCAAATAAGTTAAAAAGAGGTGAGATATGTAGAGATTGGAAACACTGCAGATCAGTCTCGACGTCTCATCGTAGTGCTACATCAGTAAACACATTCTGGAAGGCAGAAGTAGTAGGAGATTTTTGGGTTGAAATTTCACCTCATCCTAAAAACTGGACTTCTAACAAAACTGGAAGTTCAGTTTTAAGTCCAGCTGCTTGTGCAACATCTTCCATGCTAAAATGAAATGTACTCTTAACCAATACAAAACTCCTGTGGAAAAAAAGGAAACTTTAAAAAATATGAATTTCAACAAAAATCAAAAATGCAAAGTTAGAACAATAAATTACACTGAACAAAGAAAAGCTGGCATTATTAACCTCTTTTCTTCATTTTGCTTCCTTTACTCATAATAGCTGAAAACCAGTCTGTTTGTTTGGAGTTGTGATTCCTTCTTTGTCTCTGGATTAAAAGCATCCGGATCAGGTTCTGGTCCGTCTGCAGCAGAGCTTCTCCAGATGCGGTCAGAAGCTTTAAGCGCATTTTAAAAACTCCACTCGTTTGTTTGAAGAGATCTTGTTTGAATTCAAACATCGTGTTTGAAGATGTTTGTCTTTAACATCTTGAAGATGTTTGTGTTTGCCATCTGTCCATCACTGGTTTCAGATAAATTAACTCTTTCTGTCGGGTTTAACCAACCAAACTGTTTCAAATTAATATTCACAAATAATGACAAGAGTTTGTTGGATCAGATGATCGTCAGACACCAAATAAAGCGATGTGTGTGAACCAGTTTTGTGGTCTACCGCCGGCCTCCATTTTAGCTCCAGTTTTTTTTTTGTTTCTTTTCCAGAAACAAGGAGCTTTAAAATGGACCTCAGTTTAACGTGGAAAAGTTTAAAGAGCAGCTCACAAGAGCAGACGTTCTCTCGTTTGTTTTTACTCCTCTGTTAAGACGAAACTAAAGTGCAAAAATGTCATTGTTGGTGTTTTTTGAGCTGTTGACAGAAAAGCTACCAGCTACATTTACTGGGACTTGAAGAAGAGCGCGATGAAGGAAAAACAATCAAAAACACGGTAAATGTAGGAAAAAGGAAATGGAGGAGGGATCACAGCTGACTGAGTTAAACAGGCAGTCCACGAACAAAGACTAAAGTCCCCACGCATCCAGCCGAGTCCCCACCTGTGGCCCCGTACAAGCATGTGCTGTCTCTCTTCGTCTTTTTCTATGTCTGTCTGACCCTCTCTCTCTCTGTTGCTCTCTCTCTCCGTCTCTTTCTCTCTGTCTCTATCTCTCAGGATGTTTTGTCTGAACACTGCTGTTTATGACATTATTTTTCTGTTTTAAATATGAAAACTTTCAAATTAAAAGAAGTCATACTTCTTTGTGAAACCACCCATCACCTACTGGTAACATGCTCACCTTTTATTTTCTTCTGCAGGGTGGAGTTTTCTGCCTGGAGGCGAAGCAGTTCTCCATCTATGGGGCCAGAGGTGGAGTTTGGCGGTGGGCTGGATACCGAGTCTCCTCCTCCTCCGCCCTTGAGCCCCCGGTTCTCCTTTTCCAGCTGCTCGATCTGCGTACAAAGCTGGACAAAAGACACCATCAGACTCACACGGGGTTTCCATCTGCAGGGTGGGGTTTTTAGGAGTTCGTTTACCACCAGCAGATGCTCAGACGTACCTTGGACAGCTCGGTCATCAGCGTGCTGTTCTGCAGCCTGAAGTCCTCCTCCTGACTGTGGAGTTTGCCCTGAAGCATCTCATTCTCGCCAAGCAGCGCCTCCACTTCCTGCAGCCAAAAAGCACCAACAACCGTCGACACCAGGCATTAACATACACTCGTATTTATCTTTTACTGCTACAACAACAAGAACCATCTTTAGGGTTTATGTGTTTCACACGATTCACCCAAGTGTATGGGGGAAAAAAACAGAGCTCATGAGCACAAAAATGAACCGTTAACTTTATGATCCAAAGGAAAAAAACTCACCTGAGCTTTTTTGCTTTTATTCAAAGCCTAAGGAGAAAACAAACACAACAATCATTGAATAAATTACAGCAACAAACAGCTGCTCTAAAAGAACAAAAGAAGATGATAATAGGTTTCTTATGAAAACAGGGAACTCAGATGATTACCTTCTGTGCTTTGATAAAGTCTTTTTCCAAAACCACATTTTTCTGCCGGAGGGCATTCAGCTCTGAAACACAATCAAGGAGATTTTAGAAAATGCAGGTTGTTCGGTTAATAACGTTTTTAAAAACTGCTGCACAGACATACAACAAAGCTGAAAGTGGGATTAATCACATCTGTGTTTCCTCAGAACCCTCTCTGCCACCTGGTGCATGATAGGAAAAATCAATTGTTTGAGATAAGTAAATGCCAAATCTCAAATTAACTCTGAGCTCTCTGACTGCAGAAGGAAGCAACCCTTTATTTCTTCTTGTCAGTCTTACATGATGAATTCCTCTGTAGAGTCTTATTTTGATGTTTGAAATCTAAACCTGGAGTGTTGCACTAAAACACACAAGTCATACGTCTGTCCATTTAGTCTAGTTAGAATTTTGGACAAAGAGTTAAGTGTTACAGGAAGCTGGATAAACTTGAGCAACAAGTTTGAAAAAAGTAACTCTCGGTCGAAAGAACAACCTTCTGACATGGAATATTAGTGTCACTCTGTAAAAGCATCAGATTAGACACTCTCCAGTTAGAACAGACCAATCAGATCAAACTTCAGAAACAGAGTCAAAAAAGAGCAGAGAGTTTACCTGTGGTGTTCTTCCTGAGATCATCGGACAGCTGGTAGTTCTGAGTCCGCAACTCCAACAGCTGAGCCTGTGAGCACGCACAGACGCACACACATACACACACACACAGTTTAAACCAGGTTAATGAAAACTGCAATCATTTTGACACAACTTCTTTTTGATGACAACAAATATCAACATTTACAGGAGACGCGTTATCAACCGATGCACTTTTACCTCCATTCAGATCCGGTTCTGTTACGTAGACCCTGATGACTGATATTGATGCTCATATAAATATCTTTCTTTCTTGAATAAAAAGAATAGCAGATTTTTTTTAATGAAACTTTTTCCTCTTAGGTGTTAACCAGGCAGATCATTGGATTCCACATATTGATCTGAAATATGTTTCCAGTCAGATGCTGTTCTAAGCCCTCCCTCACCGTTTATCTGGCCTCAGAACCAGAAACGCTGTAAGAACTGGACAAACCCTTGAAATGTTACCAACAGGTCTTCTGAAGAGTGTTTTTGAGACCTCTTTTTCCTTCATACTGAACAGCTCCATGTTGAGAATGAACGGAAGAAACACACTTCATTACAATCAGTTAGTTACATTATTTTGGCTGGTTTAGCTTCTGTTGACTTATGATGCTAATTAATATATCAGTTCATTCATTCTCATCCAATCTCCCCAAATATCCTTATTTCAACTGTCACCACTGAAATGACATCTGTAAAAGGGCTGGCAGAGGTGAAACGATGGATAGCACGGCTCCATCAAGACGTGCCATTGCTCGGCTGGTTTGGACCTGTTGAAGTCAGCTGTTGGAAGATGACTGACTTCCCAGCAGTCTTCTGCTGGACGGGTCCAAAATGACCACCGTAGTGAAGCTGCCGACAAACATTTGTTTCAAATGTCATTTCGGTGGTGAGTTCAGTGTTGACCGGTGCATTTAGCTGAGGCACAAGCTGCCTGCTCTAAGCTTTGTCCTTTTACCCTTCCAGACCAACCCACAACCAGTCACAGTGGTCCTATTTGTAAAACACAACAGAACATATTCTCTTCATGGATCACTATGCTCTGTTGGGTCTTTATTCACAGAAATCAATACAATGCTAAGTGATAACCAGCACAATTGTTACTGTAATAATCAACAGTACATGGCACTAATTGTACATAAATTCTTTTGCTTTTGCTTCCTGATGTGGCACAAAGCATTTACCCACTCAACTGTCATGAATGTGAAATCTAGCTTTGGAGATTTTTGTACAGGGCTGTAAATATGTTAATCTCTGCTGTAAAGTTAGACGTTTCAACATGGAGGTCGACGGACTTTAACACATTTTTGGAGCCGCCACTAGTGGTCAGTAGAGTAATTGCAGCGTTTCTTTGTGAAGCGCTGGATTCAACCATAGATTGTACAAAACAATGGACAAAGCATTAGGTCACATGACCCACTGGTTTCTGAAGACCGTATGGAGCGCAGCCATGTTGCTTAGCAAGCCAATGGGGACACGCCCACCACACATCAATCAAGCAGTACACAATTTCACACATCAATACAGCAGAATATACTGTTAAACACGTTGATGGCGAAATCAAAGATAACGGTCGCGTTTAGCTGAAACTATGTCTGCCGGCTGAGCGCGGTAGCATGATGATTATGGATGAGGAAATGATAACGACTAGCCATTGGCTGAACTGACTGTCAATCAATCATATTAGAAATAAATTTATTGATTTATATAAATTCTCCTTGCATGGTAAAAAAAAAAAATGTCAGCCCCCCTTAGAGTTGTCATGGATGTGAAATCAAACGATTGAAACCAAAACAGTTTTTTGAACCTGACGAGGAACTACAACAAATCTTAGTTCAGCATGAGCTTCGGTACAGAAGTTGGATGGTTGTCTCTTGGCGTCAACCCTCAAGATGGAAGGTTGGTACTTGTTGGACATCGTCACAGGAATACATAGAAAGCTCATCACCTCTCAAATCCTACATTAATAAGTCAACCATACTGGATCAGTCAAGAGACCAACACTATAAACTCTTGGAGCAAGATGCCTCAGTCATGTGCTGCTTGGGGTGGGTACACGTCGCTGTACTTTAGCCACCAGATTCCAGGGAATAACATTTCACAGGTAAGACACAATGGATGTTTAGTTTTATGTTATTGTAACGCGTTACAAAAACGTAGCTTGTTAAAGCCATCGAAACCTGTTGTCCAACTTCTGACTAGCTAAACATCCAAGCTGGGATGTATACATATATAGTGGATAGTTCTGTAACCAATATATTTATTAATATTGTCCATGTTTTCGGATCACATTGTGAGTTTCGGATCTTCCACTTAATCCCTTTACAAACAAGCCCATGATTATACTAAGGAGCACAGAGAGTTTGCACCTTCATCGTCCCAAAGCTGACAATTATCTAAAAACACTCCATCTCCCACATCCTCATATGCAACAGAAATCATTTTTGCCATGCAAAGTATTTTGAAGTATTATGAAAAATGTGAACATACTTAAATATAATTTCCAAATACATGTGATGCGTGATTAACTAAAAGTAATCATTAGATTTTCCTCCCTGTGACCAAATTATAAATCATGATCTTTTTTTTTTTTTTTTTTTTTAAATAGTGATTAGCTGGGAAAAGTCATGTTGGACATGTGCACAAGCCAATAAAGTAATTATGAATTTATATGTGCACTTTCATATTGAATATATTGCAACTTTTTGACATTTTTACTTTTCTATTTTTTTAACTACATGTTAACTGGTATTTTACAGTAAGTACTTACTTTCCTATTTAAATGTCTTTCAAACATTTTCAGTAGTGTTATACTTCAAATTTATAACTATGCCATTTATAGTATTGCACCATGTGTCGTATTTCTGTGAGGGTTTATTTGATTTCCGTGCAAGAGGAGTGGTAGGCTAATGGTTACAGAGGTTTGCTTGGGCGTGGAGGACCCACTTTGGTAACAGACGTGAGCTGCTTTGCGTCCCTGAGCAAGGCTCTTAACCCCCAACTGCACCCTGGCTGCTGTAGCAACCCACGGCTCCTAGTGTAACTACTGATGGTCAAAAGCAGGGGACAATTTTCAGTGTGTTTAGTAAGATATTTACTGACAAAGATTGCTTTTTAAAAAAAAATTCAGCTACAGCTAAACTGTCCCATTGTAATTAACATATTTATACTAATTTTGTACCATGACTTTTTTTTTAAAACATAATAATTAGTTGGATCTAAAAGTGATTAGTTCCAAATGTACGACTGGATAAAAATCGCAAATTTAATTGTATTTGTATAAATAACAGGCATAGATACAGCTGCCCAATCCAATATGGCGGCCTTGTTTACATAGGCTAAACCCACAGCAAACAGTGGGATGTGGCATCTATGTTTTCCTACGTTTTTGCTTGTTGGAGACTGACAATGAGAACAAGGCTCGTGACACTAGACAGGAGACAGGGCAGAGGATCACTCCAGTGACATTCTGATTCAAGGGAATGGTCAAAGAGGGAACGCTGATAAACAATGGAGCAGTACTTTTAGGTACTTGATAAAAATGGATCCAAATGAAGCCAAGAAGAGGAAAACATTCGCCACAATCAAAGAGCAGCAAATTCAAGTTAAACAGAGTGACAAAAGTGCTAAGAGGACAGGACCACTGACTGATTTTTAATACACATACTACACATCGCACATCACTGTTACCAAGTCAGATGTCACCTTAAAAGTGATAGGTTTTTCTTCTATTCACAAGTTTGTATAAAAATTAAAGTTTAAAATCAGAAAGCAACCAGACAAGTAGTACTACAGAAAACAGAAAGCTACTAATATGCTTCATAATATTGTGGGGGGTTTTTTCATACATTAAAAGGAATGACACATAAAAACTAAATTCCTGACGAAAAATATAAGATTCCTCGACTGAGAAAACTATAAGTATATATAAAATAACTTTAATAAAATGATGCTGAATTGATTAATGGGTCATTTAAAGGATGTTTCATAATTGCAGCAAATATAACATTTCCTCTTGTTTTGTTTAATCAGCAAAGCTAAAAAATCTGACAAATTTAAAGAAATCAGAACTGTATACATTGTTGATAAAGTGGTGGGAACAAAAGCACATGTGGGGATTTCCACCGTACTCTGCTAGATGTGTCCTTTGAACTGGAACACACCAGTACACATATTCAAAACCAATGCTGTGACTGCTGTGGTTGTGCGTGGAATTATGGGATACAGCACATCAGGTGGACAGGTCAATGACAAACTGGGAGTTTTTCTGGAAGTAGTACAACATTTAGGCATTTGACATCTGTTAATGTATTGAATGCTACATTTTGCCAAAAGCCGATTTTACCAGTGTGGTATGTGGTACTGAAAACTCAGAGCACATTCAAACCTGCATGTTCCAGGGTTCTCGGTTTGATTGGGGAATGCTGAAAAATTTTACACCTTCATTTGTTGTCACACTGCACTTCTGAAAGCGGACCAAACTGGCTGGACAACGTCACACAGTTACAACAACTGACCAAAAAACCAAGAGGAAGAAGAAAACCCAGCTCATCAATTTGCTAGGACCAAGCATCAACTATCTAACTTCCAGATTCTTAGCCGCTGAAAGCTGGCCCCAAAAGTGAGTCAGTCTCCATCGATTTCCATGTTGAAATGTCCAACTTTAGAGCAGATATAAAACACATTTAAAGCTTGTGTTATGTGTTGAATCATGTAAATAGCTTAGAACCATTGTCAAAAACATAAACTCCCTAAATCAAGTGGTGAAATGGTGGAGTAAACTGGTCAGTGTCTGAGGAGCCCAAACTACCAGAACACAGTTACAGAGGATGTAACAATGGATCTTAATAGACAGCAGTCTAAAACTCAGACTCACTTTGAGTTTCAGCCGTTTCCCTCTGCACACAGGTTTTTAGTTCCAATGTGTAAAACAAAACATTGTAAAACCTGCATTGTTCCTCCTGCTATTACACTGATGAACAAGCTGTAACATTTTTTGGAGCTTTTATTTTATTTTAATTGGTGTTTTAAATTGTTTTTATTTGGTTCTATTTAATTTATTTTACAGTACTCTTTTACCATTAGCAGTAGCTGTCCTGATTAGAACTGGAACACTTCATTGATTTTACTGTTGTATTGCTTTACTTGATTTTACTGTTATGTCTTTGTGGTTGTTTTAGTAGTATGGCTGCCTGAACAGGACTTGCAGTGTCAACACTGTAAAACCAATTTACCTACAGGTAAAAATAAATGGACCTGAACCAGGTTCAAAATAACATTTTGGTTTCAGATATTGAATTTCAAATCCATGACAAGTCTGAGGGAGGTAAATATATTTGTACCATGTCAGAAGAATTTAAAAAAAGAAAGAAAAAAAAGCAATAAATTTTTTTCAAACATGACTGATTGACAGTCAATGGCTAATCATCATCAGTCATTGTTGGTACAAAGCTAAGCAAAGCAACAGGCAGTTTGTACTAACCCAGCATGGCTAAACTTAGTGGCAGCTCTTGACTTTACCACTAAAACAAAACATCTGAAACTGGGTATTTCGCTGTAAAAGTCTGCTGGTAGCTCTGCAGCTATTTCAGCAGGGGATTGGCTAAAGGAGCTGGTAGCCACAGCTGACTTTGATATGGCGGAGCATGTTTCCGTCAGCTTACCAGGCAACATGGTTAGGTGCAGTAGGAAGAAAAAGAGGCTTCAAAGCCTCATTTGCTTCGTACTGCACGAACAAAAAGTATGTATGTACTTTTTTTGGGGGGGGGTGGTGATGGTTTATTTTTTTTTGGAACAGGTCAGGCAAGTTTATATGAAGGAATAAATGTATTTATAATAGGAGTCCTATCCTTTTGATTGGCTGTTGGCCCAGCTAATAGCAAACCATTCTTACTTCTTCATCAGTTATGGTCACCAAGCTTACCAAACCTTACCACAGAATTTTGCCACCAAAACCATATCTGAAGCAGGATATACCCGTCGACAGCTCCGCAGCTCTTTTGGTTGGGATCAGCTGAATGAGCTGGTAGCTATGGCTGACTTTGACTGACATAAGGTGGCAAGTTCCTGTCGGCTTCCAAGTCCAACTAAGGTTCAAACAGGTTTGCCACACAAAGCTGCTCAGTATGAGCAGCAGACGAAGCAGGGAGCTGCTGTGCTTTACATCACCTGCTTGCTTTGGTTTGCTGAATAATCTGCTTGTGTTCCCAGGGTACTGCACCAGGGTTCACGAGAACTAAATTTTCAGACGGACCAGAGTTCGCATGTTTGGTCAGCTCCAGGGCGCGTATGTGCTTTCACACCTGCTAAACGAAGTAGACTGTCCGAGGAAACAACTCTGGCCTGTTAAAACCAAACAAACAGCTCCAATGTGAAGGCACACAAACACACAAAAAAGCCTTTTATCCTCTCACTCAAGTTTACAAGTTTTTTTCTTTTGGTAGAAGACAATCAACCTCTGGATCACTAGTGTGAGGTTTAAAAATCAAAAATAAGTTCATGTACTGTGTTAGTGCAAAAACACAGTAGTGAACTGGAGTAGAGCAGTTCTGGACACAAGTAGACTTCTTGAGTGCTAGGACATTTCACAAGTCTGTCCTCAAAACGAGCACCAACAGAAAGCTTTAACAGGCCACAGATCCCTCCCAATTCACCTGAGCTCTCCACCTGACAGGTGTTCAGATGATCACGTCAGTCAGAGGATCGATTACCTGAACACGAACTCACTGACAGGATATTCGGCTCCTGATGCATCTTAAACTTAAGTCACCAGAGGACTGAGTAAAAACCCTGCAGCCACTGCTTTCGGTTATAGTACTTGTACACGGTTGTCCTGGTACTTGCATGTTCCAGTCTAAAGTGGTGAGCTTAAACCGGTGTACTGTAGATACTGATCCCTGCTGCCAGTTCACGGGTATCTGATCCTTCATTGATCATTCACGTGAGAACTGTGGTCGCTGCGCGTCAACAACAACCCCGCTCTACATCGCGCAGACCCCGTGACCGTCATCAGCGCGAGCGTTCTGGGAATGCTAACAAGCTCAGATCTGGCTCCAGAGACGGCTAGGCTAACGAGCTAACACTGTCCACACACCTGTTTCTTCACCTTTCAGACCGGTGACGGTGCGCGGACTCTCTGGCCACCTCCTTGACAGAGCCGAAGCCTTAACAGCGGACCCACTCGTACAGTACCAGCTTCCCGAGTGACCCCAGAACCCGCCGCCGGGAACCGTTAACTGAGTCCCACCCTGAGGGGCTAACTGTTGGCTAACCTATCCGGCACCTGGCGCAGGACAGCGCGTGTGTTTTTTACGACATTGACAGCTATGTGTGCGTGAACGAGACGAAGTGAAAAAAGAATCCATCGTGTGTTTCCTCACCTGCATCCGGTGGAACTCCTCCTCGGACAGAGCCTGCGACATGGCCATGTTTACCCGACTGCCAACGAGCAGCCTGAGCTAGCGGAGTACGCCGAGCAGCTGACAGTGAGAGTAACACAGACAGAGCTCTCACTCTGACGCTGTTTCCGACAACCGAGCAGTACCGCAAAGAGTAACACAGACAGAGGACTTTCTCTGAGGCTGTTTCCGAGAACCGAGGAAAGCCGCAAAGAGGATACTGACTTCTAATGGTCAAAGTCCGACATAAAAACATGAAATACTCAGAAACGAGTATTTCATGTATTTTTTTTTGTTTAATGTGAATAAAAACACAAAAAGTTTGGAGCATCACACAAAACATCATGAAAGCGTGACTCTTTCAATCAGAAGCAGAAAGCTTTATTGTCAGGTATAGTAAAGGGCATTTTACAGTACAAACAGAAAAAAATAGAAAATAGTGCAAATGTCAGAAAAAGTAGTTCCGTTTGTTCTAATAACAGAGTAAAAAAGATAAAGATCATTAAAATGATAAATTGTAGAAAGATATAAAGACAAATAGTGCAAATGAAAGTGACTGGGGGAAGGGGGCAACACGTGGGAGTTGAGGTTGACTACAGTGAGAAAGAAACTGTTTTTGTGACATCCTAGTGCCAGAAGAGAGGGTCTGAAAAGGGTTGTGTCCAGGAAGAAAAGTGTCAGCTGCAATCTCGGCTGCACGTCTTCAGGTCCTGGACATGTACAGCTGCTGGAGACATGGGAGGTTGCAACTGATCACCTACTTCACAGAGTAAAGAAAGCTGAAGTTTGGCCTTGTTTCTGGCCATGGCCACACCAAACAAGTCTGTTATGAAGGATGTGAGGATGGATTTGATGATGGCAGTGTAAAAATTCACCACCATCTTCACTGCGAGGTGAAAGTTCTTTAGTTAAAAGTGCATCCTTTGCTGAACCTCCTTGGTGAGGGAATTAATATTCCCACTTGAGCTCCTGGGTGATGGTGGTGCCCAGGGAGCGAAAGTACTTAACAGAGGTCACTGGAGTGTCACAGATGATGATTGAGGGAAGAGAGGCCTAGTCCTTTCTGAAGCCTACTATCACCTATCATGGTGCACCATGACACCAGATGATCTATCTCACTCCTGTAAGCTGACTCATCTCTATCAGAGCTGAGGCTGATGAGGGTAGTGTCATCTACAAACTTCAGGAGTTGGACAGACTAGTGTCCAGATGTGCAGCTGTTGGTGTTCAGGGAGAATGACAGAGGAGAAAGGACACAGCCTTGGGGGGATCCAATACTGATGGATTGGATACTGATTTTGGTCTGGGAGTCAGAGACATGCTGTCCCAGTCTCACAAACTCCTGTCTGTCTGTCAGGAAGTCAGTGATACACTTGGACAGACAGTCAGCTGCATTGAGCTGGGGAGGTCTTGTATCAGGACACAGGTGAGATGATTGTGTTGACGGCAGAGCTGAAGTCCACAAAAAGTAAAAAGTGCCAGGTCTGTAATCATTGAGTCTTATGATCTTATCTGATCTTTGGGTGTCTAAAGCAAATATTTCTCATCAGCTTTTAATTTTTACAATGCAAACCATCACTCAATTGATCAATTAAGAAAACTGGAGGATTAACCAAAATATGAAGCACCCTCAAAGAGGACTCCATTGCTCTACTAAGAGACTTCAAGACTTGAGGTGGCAACAACAGTGTTACCTGGAAGCACATGACTGAGAAGAACAGGCTCTCCAGTCTGAACCTTAGGAGCCTTCTGCGCTAGTGGTTTGTCCATAACGGACACCATGTTCGAACATAGAGGTGTGCATATGTGTATGTGGCACTTTGATGATCCTCAGGATGAATCCCAGACAGACCTCGTAAGGCTAAACATAAGTGTGGGTTTGCTGTCGCTTGATGTAGCAAACAATCCACAGGGGCTGGTCAGCAACAGTTCGTTATCAAACTGTCAGAACACAGCTGTTTAGTGCTATGACCAACCAGAGGTGATGTATACAGAGCAATGAAAACAAGTCAAAAGGAGAGTGTGTTATGTAAAAGAGTAAATAACATTTTTTATTATATCCTGTTGGCAAAACAGGAAATACATCTGCCTTGTAAAGGAATGATTCAAGTGTCGTCAAATGACAGCTATTTCTTAGCTGCAGTCATCTACAACGTTTACATCCAGATAACATCACTGCTCAATTGTGATTGTGTTAAACCTACCCAGAGACTCTCTACAAAGATACACTGATTTGATTAGCTTGTGAGCATAGCTAATGAGCTCAAACGGATGGTAGCCAAATGTACCTGCAAAGAGAATTTAAATTTGCTAATGATATGTCTAGATGTTTTTGACTAGGTTTGCTGGGAAGGTCTATCAAAAAAACCTCTTCCAAAGAGCTTTAAACCTTACCTCCACCAGAACGTCAACCTCATCTGGGAGAGGTGGAGGGCATTGGGACTGAATGGGCCTTGTTCTGTGCCTTCATGGTTGAAGCAGTCAGCCAGAGTTGCAGCCACAAGGTTGTTGGTCACAGACTTGATGGTTGCTGAAATAAAAACTCAGGAATGAGAAGAGTTCAGGGAGGCAATTTATTGTGACTTCAAAGCCCTCAGCTGTCAAACTGCACAATCTGACGATCCTGGCAAACTCCCAGGCAGGGTAAGGAGGGCTTCATCCATACTGTAAAGGGTGGGGACAGAGTGCTGTTGGATGGTGGATGGAATACCTCAATGATTTTTTTTTTCAGTCCCACCAACACGTCTGTGGACTTGAGGTGGGCTCACCCAATACTGGGGCTGAGATCATGAAGGTGGTTAAAAAGCTGTATGGCGACACGGTTCTGGGATTAGAAAAAGTCTGTCCCGAGTTCCTCAAGACTCCGGATGTTGTAGGGTTGTCTTGGTTGACACATCTCTCCAACATTGCGTCATCATTGGTGGAAGTGCCTCTGATAGGAAGACTGGGTTGGTGGTTCTTCTTTTGAACGAAATTGGGAAATAAAACTTTCCCAAGCCCCACTTAAACCCTAGGATGAAATGTAACTCAGCATATTTACTCAAGTACTTACCTTTTCCCTGTACTCCACTAGTTTTTGTTACTTTACTACAGCTCAGAAGAAAGAATTGTGTCTTTTTAAGATTGTGAACATAACTGGCTAGTACATTTACTCCTGATTCTTTTTTACAATATTTCTTCAGTTCAAATCCTGGACAGTGGGTATGAGGTGTTTTTCTGCTAAAACGCTCTAAACATGGTTCTGGATAAGACTAAACATCTCCACTTTGGTCTCATCAGTCCAGAGGACATTGTTCCAGATGTCGTATGGTTTGTTCAGATCCGGGTTTGTGAACCTCAGTTGGGATTCATTTTAGACTGAAGAGGCTTTCTCCTGTCATGGACTTTAACATTTAGCATGCTCACAATGGCTTATAGGCTCTGACATGATTATGTTTGGTTTTCTTTGTCTGCCTTTGTTTTCAAAGACTCGTGTTTCTATTTTTCAGTCTCTAAGACGTACCTTTTAAAAAAAAAAAAAAAAAAAAAAACGGTTTCCTCAAAAGCATCTGTTTCAGATAGATCTCCTTATCACCAACATCTCAGTAAAACTGGCTAAACAGGGTGCAGGAAATGCGTGAATAACTTTTGTAAAGTAGCTTTGTGCTTCAGGATGGGGCTGTCTAATGTTGACACATCAAAATTCAGTGAGGTAATGGTGTTACAGTCCCG
Source organism: Zenarchopterus dispar (assembly GCA_028564865.1). Taxonomy (NCBI): domain Eukaryota; kingdom Metazoa; phylum Chordata; class Actinopteri; order Beloniformes; family Zenarchopteridae; genus Zenarchopterus; species Zenarchopterus dispar. Next base: position 14,074 of record JAOWBL010002167.1, read on the forward strand.
AGCTGTCTGT
>JAOWBL010002168.1:0-14083 GCA_028564865.1 Zenarchopterus dispar
CACCTTCTCCCCCCCCCCCCCCCCCCCCCCACACACACACACACACACACGCAGCCTCCGCCCAACCACCCAAACTAAATAGTTACTTGACATACTGCTTTGGCTTTCATACGTTATTTGACGAATGCTTAGGTAACATGTATTTGACCCATCGTTGTAACCATATGGATTAATCCTTGTACAGAAATGATTAACTATTCTATATAATTCATTGACTGTGTCCTCATTTCATCCTGCACTTGTTCAGTTAAAGAGCCCAGATGATGGCTGAGAAGGAAGTAACTATACTGTCGTTGTACTGAATCAAACTAACAAAAACCATCTTTGGCCAGGCTTAGTGGACCAGAGAACATGCAGTATACAAATTATTTCTGTTTTGAATACCTCTATAATTTGTCCAGATGGATCATTGTTTGAATAAAGACCAAATACAGAAATGGAATTTACACAAGAAATAGGGATTTACATGATTTTCTTCAGAATATGCAGAAACTGTGGTAGTTATTCCATCACTTATGAAATTCTATAATAACATTTACTTTTATAAATTGCTGTAGAATTTCTGTTTGATAATTCTGGTAGGAAATATATTTTCTGTCCCAATAGAAGCTAATTATTATAACTATAATTATACTTTAATTATATTTTTAATTTATAATAGTCACAATACATTGAAATAAAACAGGACTTGACACTTGAAATGGGGCTATCAAGTTACTGAAAGTGTATTATTCTATACTCTATATAAAAGCTATCTAGTTCTCTACCAGATAAAAGCTAATGCAGCATTTACAAATTGAAAATCTAGTGATTGTTGTAATGACTGAGATCTGTTGAAACATTAAAATAGAGCAGAGCTTGGTCACTTTGAGAAACAAATAAATACAACTTGCAGGTGCCTCCATGTCCCTCTCTGCTGTGCTTTGTCTTCCACAGCAGAGGAGGCACGTAACCATGGTGACAGTAGAAAAGACAATTGATCCTGGTGGTATAAAGGACTATTTTAAATCACTTTATAAAAGCTTGATTGGTTGATACATTGATTTAATTATTTACTGGTCATATCTGTATGTGGAACTTAAAAAGTTGCTTTTATTCAATATACCAAATTCCACTTAAACATTATTTTGTGGTTGTTTAGGGCAAAGTTCTGTAGATTTTTGTGCAAAATATTCTGTATGTGACCTAAACTCTACATGTATGCATTTGTGCATGCTTGAATTTTTATTTTTTCCAGTTTATTTATTTAATTTAAATGTGACTACTGCAGTTTTCATAGCACTGGCAATTTGCAGTAGATGAAGTGATGTCAAAGCTTATGGGGGTCTCAAGTTTAAACCAAAAAACTACTAAACTAAACTACTACTAAACTATTCACCCAGAGATGTTCATATTGCTTAACATGTGTGCCCACACAGGAGACTTGCAGGAACATTTTCCTTTAAACTTCTTTAACTGTAATCATGAAAAATTAGCATACAAGAACATGTTGTGCAAGAATGATTTAGTAATTTCTTAAAGCTGAACTTTTGATCATTTTTGTTACATCAGATTTGATCACTGAAACCTGCCACTTTCACATAGAAGCAAATAGGTTCAAAACCTATATACTTTACCTATATTTAAAACCTATATATACCTATATACTCAGAGATTTTTGCAAGAATGGATGAACTGGATGGCCAGCCTATTCTGTAGTATGCACTATGTATGCAATACTATGTGTGCAACACTGTATGTGTAATATGTGATGAAACAATATGGACAGTTATGCCATTTTTACAAAAAAAGCTATAAATGACAGATTGTATGTACTATAAAAAAAGAAAGAAAAAAAACCTTACACACCCAAATATTTCATTGGACTGGCTTTAGCTTTGATTACAACATACACTCACTGTTGCACTATTCCGATAAACTTCTTTTGTCACAACACTTATTTTCGTTAAGTGTTGCATTAGTTTCTCAGCAAGATTCATCCATCCATTTTCTAGACCTGTTGAATCCATTTCTGGGTCATGGGGGTCTGCTGGAGCTAATCCCAGCCCATCACAGGCGAGAGGCAGAGGTACACCCTGGACAGGTCGCCAGTCCATCGCAGGGCCACATACGTAGAAAAACAACCATTGAGACACACACACTCAAACCTATGAGCAATTTTTTAGAGTTCCCAATCAACCTCACATGTTTTTGGACTGTGGGAGGAAACCGGAGTGCTCGGAGAAAACCCACGCAAGCACAGGGAGAACATGCAAACTCCACACAGAAAGACTTCTGGCTGGGAGTCGAACCAGGAACCTTCTTTCTCAGCAAGATCTTGTATTGAATATGGAAGGGTTGGCCCACTGCAGCACATCCCAAAGATTCTCAATGGGATTCAAATCTGGACTCTGGTGGCCAACCCATGGGGGAAAATTATGTCTCATGCTCTCTGGACCACTCTTTCACAGTTTGAGCCCAATGAATCCTGACATTGTCATCTTGAATTGTATATATGATATCAGAGAAGAAAAAATGCACTGAAATACTTAACCTGGTAATTCAGTATCTTCAACTAGTCAGCTCACCTATTAATGTTGCTGAACCTAGATTTGACCAACTGCATCAACCCCAGATCATAGCACTGCCCCACAGGCATGTATGGTAGGCACTAGGCGTGATGGGGGCATCAGTTCATCTCTCTTCTCATCCTGATGCCCCCATCACTCTGGGATTCTGGGTAAGACCACATCAGACCACATGACCTTCTTCTATTGCTCCAGGGTTCAGTGTTTAAGCTGCCTAGCAAATTGATTTTTTTTTCCCAATAAGCCTCACTGATAAGTGGTTGCCTGAAGGTCACACAGACGTTTAGTCCCAATTCCTTGCGTTCCCTGGAAATGGAAAAATCTTACTTTCACTATTATACATAGCGATGGGTTTTACTGCTGTTTTTTTGAACAATTTAATTTTGAAAGTATTTTTCAAAAGTATTTGGACAAAACATAATTGTAAATATAGCCACATTAAAAAAAATATTTTGATGAAAATCTTTTGCACCATCTGCAGTCCATGGACATCACCAGATTCTGAGGTTCTTCTCATTTGTGGGCCTTTTTGCCTCTTTTTTTTTTTCCTTTAGTCTTAAGTAAATTAAGAAAATTCAGTTTCTTTGCCTTCAAAAAGCCTTGCTTTCTCAGTATATTTTGTCACATTATCCATCTCCATTATCCTGTCAGCTTTTAAGTAATTGACTGAATGTGAGTGGAGAGTATAACCCTGTGCACCTCAGATTTCATTTTGTTTCTTCTGATAGGACTCACATCACCACTAAACACCAGTGAGTCTGTTGTATTGGTAGGAATTACTGCCAATCTGCCAAGAATCAGATTTCCTAACAGAGGGAATGTTACTTGGTTTGCATCTTGTAGCAAACCATTTGTGTTTACTCTCGCAAAGAATTTTTCTTCACTAGAAAAAAAAAAAAAAAACAACTTCTTTTGAGATCTTTTTAGACACATCACTTGTTCCAGTGGAACAGCTGCCTAATGTCAGGACAACATCTGATATCAACTCCAGACATGTTATCTGCTTCATTTGTCTGCAAGTAACCAGGTGGACTACACCTGGGCAGTTAACTTCTTTTTACTAATTTGTCCAGGTAGTCTACTTTTTAGCACCTGAGAAGGGAGGGTGCGTTGCTTGAAATTACAGTAATTCCTATGTGGTAATCTCCCAGAGATTAAAGCTGAAACTCTACACTTTGATCACATTTGAACTCTTTTATTTTACCTCACACACCCCATCCCACTGCCCCCCACCCCTCAGGTTGTATAAAATCATAAAAATCCAGAAAACTTGTTCATTGTCCATGTAATTGTGGAGCTAATTATATGCAATGACATGTCAGATCTGATGAATAGTTGAGAAAAACTTTAATGAAAGCATAATTTTGTTGGATATTTTGAACATATAATATTGGTAAAATGCACAAAGTATTAGAATTATGAGAACAAAAGTGGCATTTTCTCACATACATTATTTTGACTTAATGATTATAAATGGTATCTGAAGAAAGAAAGAAAAAAAACATCTCTGTAATCACATCCAACAATTGTACTTTTTTGTACTTTGGTATATAGCAGTTATGGGTCCAAAATATGCAAAGTAGCTTCAATGCTAAATCAAAAGCTGGAAAAATCAAATTAGCAAAAAGAACACAGAACAAAATAAACAAACAAACCAACAAACAAATAAAACCCAGCAGTTTTCTCCCAGACTTCTATTGCATTGCAGACAACATAAACTTAAAATATGTATAGTTTCTTCTTGTCGTCTTTCCTTTTCGCTGTTTGAAACAGTTTGCTCGGCTTTGACAAATTGTTTTGGGGCCATAACCCAGCATTGCCATAGTGCCAGCCCTGAGCTTGGATAAATGTGGAGAGTTGCATGTAAACCTACACAAATCAATATGCAGAACTCAATTCTCTGCTATGGTGAGCTCTAAAAAATAGCAATGAAGCTGAAGTGAAAACATGCGATATTTGGGGTTCATGCCGTCTACAATGAAAAAAAGTCAAGTACGAATTTTCTTTTTGTATTGTTTTACCAGCTATCATTCATTTCCAAAACAACAGCAGCCCTTCTCACAAGTTACATGATCTTATCATATCTCAACATGTAAGGCTTCAGTCAGCCCAGTAATGAAATCGATGCAATTTGAGTGTTTCTTGCGCACAATGACAGTGGCAGTTCCCTTTACGTCCTTCAGTCTGTCAGAGTCGAAGTGCACCAGAAGTCTTCTCACCCCAGCCCTCGCTGGTGAGAAAGTCGCCTTCACAAACGCCTTCTGGCCAGGTGAAATATCGCCACTGAAAGACAGTTCATTGTTACTTTTATTTCATTGCCAAAGTCATGAAATAAAAAGGGATTTTTCATCTAAAAGCATTGTTTGGATTCTACTCTAATAAAGATGCATTTATCAATGTTATATCTTTTTCCCAATACTTGGACACAGGGACTTGGTTAAAGTATGGGGAGCATAAGGAAGAGACTTACACTTGATCACACTTTAGTCCAAATCAATTCCATCATCAAATACCAAGTTGACAATCTACCTATCTGTCATTTTTTAATTAATTCCTCTTACAAGCCTGACACTTTCCATTACTCACTCAGCAGGAATCTTAGTGGCGGACAGCAGACCGGCCCCCTCCACCCTGAAAACACCCCCCTTCAGAGGGATTGGCAGAGGATTGGTGAAGGAGATGTGGGCTGTGAGTTGTTTCTTAACAACAGCCTTCCCAATAACCTGGAGAATGAGAGGTTTTTCATTATGTTACACATTATCTTTGCAAATAAAAGAAGTCCCTAATATTGTACTTTTTTCACCTGTATGTTATTATTCAGACTATCAGGTTGTCCGAGTAGCTGTCTGAAAAGCCTGGAGTTAATCCAAAGCGCAGCAAACGGATCAGAGAAATTGATCGTATTTGAGTCTTGGCTTCTTTTCATTAAATCCTGGTGAAATGATCCCAAACGTCAAGTCCTCATGCTCTCAGAGTTCAGAGTTTCCAAAAGTGAGCCTTCATAAATCAAGTTACTGTTTTGTGCCAGTGGTTTAAATATGAGAGGCAAATACCCTTTAACTCTTTAGGATCAGACTTAGAAGTTTCCTTTTTGATTATGCTAAGCGTAAGAGGCTGACTTGGGTTAATAAGAACCACACAGCTGTTCAGATGTTGTGGTGCTTAGGCTTCAAAAAAAAGCACAAATCATTGTTCTTCCATCACCGTCCTTAGCAGCTGGTATGAAGTAATTTTCACTTTTTTTTTTTTTTTTTTTTTTAAACTTGGCATATGATATGAAGTAACCTCTTATTCCCGAGACAAAAACTGTTCAAGTCCACTGTAAACTGGTCTGCTGCCCTGTATGATTTTAGATCGCTGAGTGTTTTTTTTGCTGCGGATTCACCTGTACGAGGAGCTCAGGCATGGTCAGCTCAATGTCATCCACAGAAACGATGGGTTTGTCTTGTCCCTGAGCCTCGACGAGTGCTTTCACTCTGAGCAGATGATGTTCAGAGGCAAACTTGTCATAGTCCTGATAGTGCAGACGTAGCACTTGTTTGTGGGCTGAGCAAAGAAACACAGAACATATCAGGGGGGAGTGCATTCAGGCCCTGCAGCTTACCTGTTGTTTAATAAGTAGTTTTGGGTTTATTTAAGCTTGTGACCTTTGTTGGCTGGGACCGTCACATCCACAGTCTGCTTCCGGCACTCCCCCAGGTGGAAAGAGTTGTAAGTTACAGCTACAACTTGCAAGGTGATCTTAACATGAGCATCTTTATTGCTTTCGTTCTTCACCTGCCAGGGCAATGCAAGAATCATGTCTTAGCGTGACTGAACAGACAAAGTCCAAGAAGAAAACTACTCTCCCAAATTCACTGGGAGAGAATTGGTTGACTTTTAATTGCTCAGTTTATCCCTTTTTTGCAGTTAAGGTCCGAGTGCCGCTCACCTCAGCAACCACATCAAAGTCTGTTCCAAATATGGGTTCAGCATGCTTGACTAGCAGCTTCAGTCGTGCTGGTTCTACTGCATCATTAATTGACCTGGTGACCTGACGCCCTGCCTTCTCAAACACTTCTCTCTCCTTCTGTGAGCCTGTGGAGTTAACAATGATTCAAGAATATTAACTCCAAATATGAAGAGTAAGAATAACAAGGTGTTAATGATATACAAGAATCAGTATCCTTTAGGCAGAGGGGCAGCATTACTGATGGTAATCTGTACCTGTCCTGCTCACCTTCAGGATATTTGTAGAGCAAAGTGACGTCCTCTCTGAAGTCACCGTAAATACTTTTAGTGCTGATGTTCTTCCCCACATTTTCCTGGTACACATTGGCCTGCAATTTAAGACCACAGCGCCCTTCCCCATTAAGTATTTTTCTTTCTTCAGAATTAAGATCCAAATGCTTTGTAATTTAAACATAAAAGACAGTCAAAACCTGCTGCATCTGGCCATCTTGTCGGACTACCCAGTAGACGACGTCAGCATTCACTTCAGCGAATATAAATGGAGCATCATACTTGAGTCTCAGATTCCCCTCCTTGATGGCTGTCACTGGACATGGCCCACAGCAATATGCCCCTGCGAAGAAAACGTTAATTTATTCTTGAATTCTTTCTGCTTTGATACAGAAACAGGAAACCAGTTAATAGCTACAGTCTTTGCCAGTCCTCAGAAAAGTTTACCACGTAGTATCCAGCATCAGGTAAGATGTAGACTCTTTTAACTTTTTAGATCAAATGGCTGAGAGTTGGATGAGTTAGAACTAAAAAGGTAAAAGTTATGAGATGTACCATCGCTCAGTTCTTGTGGGGTTGGGTCCAAAACCTGCCAGCCATCATTTCCTTTTGGGAGATCATCTCTCCTCATCCAGGACTCAACCCAACAGTGAAAGTTCCTAAAGGTATAAGTAGGAAAAAGTTAGCACATTACACCACATAATTTGAGGTTTTCTACTGAATCATGACATGTGTGTATTTGATCGTACCAGATGCTGTCTTTCTGAGGTCCAGGTTCAAAGTTCACCGCGTAGTCTACAACTAGGTTTTTATGTACATCGTGGGCTGACACAAAATTGGTGATGACGCGTGTTGGGATTCCCAGGCAGCGGAGCACTGAGGAAAGATCAGACAAATCAAATAATCTTTTTTATTTTATTTCCTTCTATTTCTTACTCTTGACTCAAAGTTGGCTGTATTTGTCCGACAGGTGTTTACATTTGATCTGAAAGATATAAAATACTGAGCACTTAAAGTGACACATGCATTAATTACACTGTAAAGGTTTTCAGGGGTAACTTCTAGGAACTATTTGCTTTTAAAAGAGAACAGTTTAGGAAGGCAAATCAATGAGGACCTCACCTGTGCATGCAACAGCAGCAAACACCCAGCACTGGCCATATTGGACTCCTCTGGCGCCGGCCTTGCTCCACTTTCGAAGGATTGACACGCTACCAGTCCACTGAGACGGAGCGACTCCATCAGAGTATGACCCCGACCATTTCCCCACCAAGACACCCCTGTCACCACTGGAATTGACCTTGACGGGTGAAAGAGATGGTCTTAATTTTATGAAGCACTGCATGAGGTAGCAGGTCCTACTGTTCACATTAACCCCACCGCACACATCTGTATATTTTAGAAATGGCTGTGTCCTTTCTACTAAAACATATCAAGATTTTCCGTTAAACAGTGCAAGGCTAAAGTTTCCAACAATTTATCTCCTGAAAGGTGGAATGTTCTTAAGTGGTTCCACTACAACAAATTCATCTTCCAGAAAATGTTTCCCTCGTGCTGTCATTAAATTATGTGTATTGCCGTCAGAAGAGAGTAAAAAAGTAGTTATTACCATCGCAGTGATCGTCCTGCCGATGTAGACTGGGTCAGACCTGCGGTCAATGTCCATCTTAGAGTTCTTCAAAGCATCGTTGGAGTTGTCCAGAATCTCAAAACAAATGTCCATGATCTTGTCTTCAAACTGAGAGAATAAAAAGTATCAAAGAAGGAGAAAAGGTTGTTTGTTAAGTTTTTCTATCCTGCTTGTTGCTTGTAATATTTACATTTTTTTTCTACAACATATGAACTGTGACTGCCCATTTCTTCAGCTTTTTAATAATAGTTGATAAATGTGAAAACCAAATCCACAAACAGAAATTGAATCATAACTTTGGATGTTCTCATTCATGCACATATAGTCTATTTTGAGGACAACCTTCTTAGAGTTGCGTACTCCAGTGGGAGGGGTCCATATTACTTCCCAACTATGGTCTGAAGATATTCACTATGATTTATAATGAATAGCTCCGAAGTCAGTATATGATGGCCAATTCCCTTGTTTGGCTTGGCCATGTTTTTAGAAACATCCCATCTGTTTGTCTTCCTCTCTGTCTTCTTGCCTGTCCCTACCACGAGCTGAGAAGGGATGTGTTCTTGTTTGTGTGGTTTGGTAACATTCTCACACATCTCTTCCAGAAGTTTCCTCAGACCAACAAACACATTTGCTGATCCAGCTGAAGCCCCACTGTCACACTGCTGTGACAATTCACACAAGAAGCTAAATTCTAGCCTGACAGACAGACAGTTTCTGTGTGTGTGTGTTACCTGTCCATAATTCCAGTGAAGAGCGCTGATGTTGTTCCATTTCCCGCTGTAGATGATGCCATCTTCATTCATAATGTACTCATGGAGCTGATTCTCATCAGGCAGGTGTACCTCATCATCTGACACAAATACACACATACAAATTCAAATCCCTGAAGATGTTTTATGTCCTTCAAGCTCAGTATCAAAGAATCTTCCATATAAGACAATCATGAGCTGTCGCAACTACAGAGGCATAAAACTGAAGAACTGAGAAAAACTAGTTGATGCTGGGAAAAGTGTATATGATTTGAGAGCAGATGCATGGCAAAAAATAGAGCATTAAAGATGTATTTGCTTCGAGAACACGGCTGAATAAGTACAGGGAAGATCAGGAGGAGTTACACTGTTGGTTTGAAGATTTAGAGAAAGTGATTAATGGAGTGCAGATGGAGGAATTGTGGTATTGCACGAGGAAGTCTAGAGTGGCAGAAAGGTATGTGAGAGTGGTGCAGGACATGCATGAAGACAGCACGACAGCAGGTAGCATAACTGAGATATTCAGTAGGAGAAACAGAGGGTTTCTAGCAGAGGTGGGACTGCATCAAGGATCAACTTTGAGCCTCTGAGTCCCTTCTTGTCTGCCGTAGTGATGGATAGCTTGACAGAGTCTTCATGGATTGTGATATTTATGAATAGCATTGTAATCTGTAATAAAAGTGGGGAGCAGTGGAAGAAAACCTGGACAGGGTTGAGCACGAGACAGAAGAGGAATGAAGGTCAGTTGTAGCCAGACTAATTACATAAATAATATGTAATTAATAATATGTGTAAATGGGAAGAAAGCAGGTAGAACGATGAGGATGCAACAAGTAGAGCTGAAGAAGGCACATGGGCTCAACTTTGCAGGGCAATGGGAATTGTGGAAAAGAAGTGAAGAGGAGAGTGCAGGCAGGGTGAAGTGGATGGAGAAGAGTGTCTGGAGTTATCTGAGACAGAAGAATAGCAGTGAGAGAAAAAGGTTTACAAGACAGCAAAAACCTGTTCATCTGCTTCATTGTAAAATACCAACGTAAATAACTGAGTAAAACACCCAGCTGTTGGTTGGAGGAAGATATCAGCGTGTGCATGACTCATCCTTTACCTCTGCACCATGGGTTGAACAGCAGGACGAAGCTGATTTCTCTCTTTTCGTCACTTATGTGTCCATCTGGTGACACCACCTGCATAGCCAGACGGTACTGGCCGATGATGGCGTCTGCTGGACTGTGGAACGTCAGCAGCATTTCATCCTGCCCCCCCTGCTGGGTGAACCACCACTTGTCTCCTGCCCCACGTTCCTTCTGAACCTTGATCACCACCTCATCTCGCTTACCTGCAGAAGTAGAAAGCCTCCGAATCACATTCATGAATCACGCAGTCCAAGACCAAGTCATTTATTTCCTTTCAAGGACTCTTCAAACTAATTTCACTCATATACAGTTCAGCCAACAAGTATTGTAGTTTATATAGTTTTTATCACTTGCCACCTACTTGTGGAATATGAGACATAAACTAAATACTGCCGCCCCACATAAGATTCTGCCCAAGTTTAGGAACTTCTAAATCTGCACTGAAAACCCACCTTTTCTCTATGGCTTTTAATTAGGTTTAAATTTGACATATATGTTTTATTATTGTGGTTTTATCTGAAGTTATGCATTCCATCATAGTTTTACATGACATTTTGTGGTTTCTTATGTCCTGTTTTATTGTTATTATAAACCTTATCTGTACAGCAGTTTGGTCAACTTTGGTTGTTTTTAAATTTGCTTTATAAATAAATTTGATTTGACTTGACTTGACTACCTTTAGACTTTGCTGACTACTGCAATATCTGGTTGGTTAGCAGTAACCACATTATGAGTCTGGATTTAAAAAAACAAAACAAAACAAGAAAACAAAACAAAACAAAGCAAGCAAGCAAACAAACCAAAGAACAGGGTCTTTGCTGTTTGGTTCTCAGCTACCCTTGAAGGAGTTTCCCATTTTGTCCTCGGGCCTTCCTTACCTGAGTGTATTTCACATCCTGCTGTTGATTCCAGTTTATCACCAGCCAAGATGACTCTGCAGCATCTTTAACAGCCTGCATTTTGGTTCCTCAGTTGATCCTGGCCTCTATTGCTCTTATGCTCAGGGCCCGTTCCTATCCTGCCCTCTTTCACTTCTCCAGCTACTTCTTGCTCTTTTATATGATAATTTTCTAGACTAATGGCCACGTGGAGCCTTTGACAAACAGGTGAAAGAAACTGATGACAAAATGGAGGTATGCTCTGATCCTCTGTTTAGCTGTCATTACACATAAAGATTAATCTCAACCAATTAATCCCCTAAAATGAAATTGAAATAAATAACTGGAGATGTACAGACTTGCAGCTGATTCTGTGAAAGCTGCTTTTTCTTCTGCATGTACTCACCAAGGTGCAGCACCAGCTGCAGGTGGTGTTTGGGGGTCAGAGACTCAGAGCACTGGATGATTATTGAGAAGGGCTGACCCCTGCGGACGATTAAACGCTCACGATCGATCTTCTTGGTGTGGTGTAATGAGTTGTTCTCATGGCTTCTCAAGTCCACGCCTCTAATCAAACCTAAAGGGAACCAACATTCGGTGATCCCTGATGCAGCCCGGTTCGTTGCTAAATAAAATTTAAGCAGAAAGAGATTAGTTTCAATTGAAAAGAAGAAGAAAAAAATTCTTTTATTATGTTCCATATTATGTTTGTACTCTTCCTCTCATTTCCCTAAATTATTATTTATTTTCTTAAATTTGGGATGAAGTTTGCAGCAAACTTCAGGTCACCTCTGGTGGAGCTGATCCATGTCAGCTGCGTTGGGTTGTGTCATCTCATACCAAATTCTCGACTCACGCATCAGCACATTTTTCACTCATAGCACACGTTTTTTTCAAATGGATAACACATAAAGTGATGGAGATGGAAGCAACAGAATTCAGAATAACAAAGTGACAGTTACCGTCGTTGCTGGCCATTGCAGATCTTCTTCCTCTGTAAATGATCTGTTGCTCCAAGTGTCCTCACACTCCTCGTGTGTCCGCAGTCCAGTATTTATGCAGAGCAAAACTGGCCCTACCTCCTCTGTGACACAGACACTCACCCCTGAATGCTCCACCTCACCTCCTTCTGTGACTTCTGACATTACTTCCCAAAAAGCTGCACTGCTCTGTGGGAGTGTGTACATTGAACGAGTGTTTCCTCAGCCCTTCTGAGACACTGGGGTCTTTGTTCCTGTTTTTATTGGAGGGTGGATGCTACTGTAGTTCATTCACATATGTAGAAATTTAAAAAAGAATAGGCTGAATGTGACTGCTGCCACCACCCAGTTACATTTACAGTTACAAACAAGCTATCATGTTCCAAAGTTGTTGAAAAAGGGGGAAAAAAGATGAACAACTGACATTTTATTATACTGAAGAGCGGTAAACTCTAACTCGCATCTCAGCTGTAAGTTGAGTCAATACACAAATATGTTTAATTCAGAAATGTTCTTAAATTAGTGTAGTTAAATGATTTTGATGACTGCACAACCTTTCCTTGTGTCGCCTTGTTATCTGCATGTGGAATAGAGAGAAATTTGTTTTTAATAGTCATCTAAACCACACGCTTGATACAATTTTGTTCTTGATTTTTTGTGTTGTTATTGTAGAACAGTTGTTTTCTTCTCTGGTCCAAAGCGGTTATGAGGACTGAAATGTATTTCTGCAACAGCTTTGCCTTGATCTTTTGTGGCTGTTTACATCGGCTCATCTGTTCTGGGGAAACTGAGAAATGTGGATGTTTTATTTGATCACTTGCTGCCTTTTGCATGGCGATCCAAACATCTGCTCCCAAACTGCTTTCCTTTATTTTAATCTTGATTTTATTATTAGTTGTGTCTTAGCTACTGCTTCTTGGGCGCTCTTGTCATAAAGATTTTTACATCTCAATGTGCCCTCCCTGTTAAAATAGAGATGTTTTGATGACATTTTTTTTCTTTCTGATACTAATTATCCAAAGCCCAGGTGTTCAAAGCCATTGTCCGCCATTTTTTGGATTTAGCCTGCAAGCTACAGCCTTGCATAATGTGTGCATCTCAGTTTTCCTGGTGGGATTTTCCAGTCTAAAATAAACTGATAGTGCTAACACAGTATGAATCTAGATAACTAGCTCAGTTGAGCAACTCATGTCCCGCTGCTTCCACAGTTTTAAAAATTCAAAGGCATTATTGAAAAACTTGCTTACTTTTAGAGCAACAGAGAAGAATGATGCTGGTATCGGAATATCCCTATGATTAAATAAAGGTCGATTGGTTGTTTAGTTGATTTGATTTCTCTTGTAAATAATGGCGCTGTGCTTTTTTATGCTATTTTATTTTATTTAAATTATTTTATTTTAACTTGTGTGCTTTTTCCTTTTTTCTTCTAGTACTTACTGTGTCTGATATGGAGCAACTATAACAAAACAATTTCCTTCGGGATAATAAAAGTATTCTGATTCTGATTTCTACTCTCTAATACTCTAAATTAAGTAGGTTGGTATCAAAATTCTAATCCAAGACATCCTAGCTTTAACTTCTTCCTGCTTAACGTGAAACAAATTGTACTTTCATGTTTTCTGGGCCTTTTTTTGAGGTTGTCAAGTATGATCTCTGGCACTTTTAAATACACTTAAGATTTTATATAAATGCATTCTAGTTGTCTAATAAAAACACCAGAAATTAATAGTAAATTGCAATTTGTGCAAAGTGCACCCAAGTGAATCAAAGTAACATAAAAATATAGATATTATATAATGATGACAAGTCATAATTCATAATAAAAAATATAGGTCATAATAAAAAGTCATAATAAAAATAGATTATTACCTATGTTTGTCTTAATACAGACATATATGCATATATATATATATACACATTAAATA
>JAOWBL010002169.1:0-14083 GCA_028564865.1 Zenarchopterus dispar
CACTCCAGGAGGGACGGCGGCCCGAGGAACCCGAGGCCGACGCAGCACAACCCCAGAGCCACCTCCAGATCAGGCCCCACCCCCCACCCCCAGGGCAGGCGGATGCCACCCACACCCCCACCCGACGGTGAGGTGGAAAGAGCTAGAGGTAGTCCCAGCACATCCCACCCCGTCGCCCCCGCGGCCAGTCGACACGCAGTGGCACACCGCAAGCGCCCCGCAGATCCAGAGCCCCTCCCCCCGAACCACAAGCCCGCGAGCGCTGCGGACCCCCACCAGAGGTGACCCGCACCCCCAGCAGGCGAGCAAGTACATAGCATCTTCGGGTTAAGGAGGTCATCATGAAGAGTGATCCTACTACATGCAGTGATAGGCCAGGGATTTATAGCACATTATTTTTTCAATTTTAATGTATACAAAAGGTTTTTTTTTTTAATATAAAATTAAGTGGGAGAGAACTAAAGGAATGAAGTGTGCACAGATCCAGATCCAGTAGTTTATTTTATTTTATTTTAAATTTTAATTTTAAAGGTGTACTTTCAGTGGCAGGGCAATAACATGAGAATGGACCCACCCAAGGCTGAGTATGAACAATACTGGAAAACCACATGGAAGAATGACACATCATATAACACCAATTCCTCATGGCTAGTGGATCTAAGAAGTGACCACAACAGGCTACAGCAACAAACATAGTTTCCATCATGACAACGGACATCCAAAGAAGGGTCTCAAGTATAAACAGGTGGACGGTACCAGACCAACATATGATACTACCTACTGACTAAAGAAACTAACCACATTAGCTGCATGAACCTTATAGAATGTGTGGTCAATGTGGTTAGCCCATGTTCACATAGTCTTCATCATGAAGGGTCCACAGACAGGGACAATCCCATTTAGCTACCAGCTAAATAAGTAATAAGTAGGCACATGGCTCCACACTTGAACTCTGTCCAGAAGGGAATTGGAATTGACACCAGAGAAGCCAAGCACCAACTTCTGGCCTTCAGAGCAGTTGACAAAGACTGAAAGATAAGGTAAAACCAGTCTGTGCACTGCCTGGAATGACTATAAGAAACCCTACGGCTCAGTGTTGTGGAACATCAACATGGAATGCCAAGACCAAGTAGCGGAACTGGTGTACAGGAACTGTACACCAGTATATTTAACATCTGTATATTTGGAAGTCCCAAAGTCAAGGTGGGGGGTACCTCCAAGAATGATGGAGAATGAAAGGTCAAAGATCTTGTGGGACTTCCAAAACCAGATTGATACTCTGGGGATGGGTAACCAAGTGGGCATGTGGTAGTTTATTAACTCCAGAAGAAAGTAGTAATGATTAACACAGAAATCCCAAGAGAAACGACATCAACTCAATTCAAATTCAGATTAAAAAAATACTAATTCCCTTAGGAAAATTAATTGATCAAGACAAAGGAGCAGAACAAGCTGGATAAATACCAAGGGTTAAGGGAAAAACTAGACAAAATGTGGAAGGTGAAGGCAACAGTGGTACTGGTTGTATTCCATAGCAGTCCAAGCTGGCAGAGGGGCTCTAGCAGGTCCCAGGAGCAACATCAGAGATCTCTGTCCACCAGATGGGAACACCAAAAATACTGCACAAAACCCTGAAGCAGCTCTCATGGATTTCAACAATGCATGGTTGGAATGCTTTTGTGTTGCTTCTTTTACACAGCTACTGCACGTACTAGTGATTTTTTTGATGATATGGCATGGAGCCAAGATGCCTATTAATCATGCTGGAAAAGCAGTGCCTTGAGAGAATAATCACACAGCTAAATTTACAGTCTGTTTACACATTGCTGCTCTTAATAAAAATTATGAGTCATTAACTACAAATGTAGAAGTAAATTACGAGCCAGTAAAGGTAACAGTCCAAAGGCGAAGGCTATGATGTTCCTATAGTAAGAAAGCATTCTAGTCATCAGTGAGGAGTCATAAAAGAGTAAGGATGTAGCAGGTTAATAAAAAAGCTAAAGAGAGAAGTATAGAGTGAACAGACTCAGAATAGTGAAGAAAAAAATTAACCGTTTTTACAGCTGCAGTTCCACTTAGGGAATGATGGCCATACAGGCTTGTGTTGACTCTTTTTTGTTAAAACAGAAGTATCCCAGACCCACTACTGAATAAATGCAAAGTTAATTGTTTTTCTAAGTCGGGTTAGGGTTAGGATTTACATGTTTTTAAATAGCAAAAAAGTAATTGAGCTACATGGAAAAAGTACAATATGTAGCAACAACTTTTCACTGGAGCTTAATACTAGTAATATTGTTTGATTTCATTTCCAGTTAGCCGTGAACAATATACTCAAACACTCAAGGTCATACAGTAGCTCCTGTCACTAAACGTAAAAGATTCCTCCACACTTAGAAGTCAACACAATGGTACTGATACATCTCTCCCAGTGATATTCCCATCTGCCACTTGAGATCTTCCTTTTCAGCATTAGAATTCCTCTCTGTCCTCCTTCCCCTCTGCCCCTGTTGCATACACCCATTTTCCCATGCTTCTCTCTCCTTTTTTAAACAAGAGAGGCAAAAGTAACTTTTCTGAGTTGAAAGAGGCTTAATCTCAGTATGGCCTGTTCTGAGTGATTTATTTTCCAATTGTGTGTGTGTATGTGTGTGTGTGTGTTTACATCTGTAGATTGCGTTTTCCAGGGATACTAAAGGTAAATGCCAAGGAGTTGTACTTCCAATGTAAAAGTCGATATTTTTTGTAAATAGTTTCGTGCCCTATAGCTCATGCCTCTGATAAACAGCTAAAGCTTAGCATTGGGTTTTCTTATACTTTGCTCTGTTCTTCTGCAGCTGTTTTTGTTCTTTCACATACCTTCTCTTACATCTTCAGATTCTTTCTTTACACATACATTGGGTTAGATAATACAATTCTCATACATTTTCAAGTTCCATCCTGAGGTCTTTGGGCCCAAGACTGCAGTTTTCATTTCCTCTCTGTCCCACTTTCTTGGTTCCTTTTCTATTTTGTTGCATGTTTTTCCTTCGTCACCTTTTTTTGAAATCATATTCTCTGTGTATTGATGTCCTGTAGTAGACTGTTTTCCCTTGGATCTTCCCTCAGTCATAAATCACTGTCATTCCACTTCTAGGAGTAGGAAACCAGCTGCCAGCATCAACAACTCTGCATGCATGTCTGTTTGTGTGCATGTGTTTGTGTGTTTCTCTTAGTGTGTATGTGTGTGGTGTGCATGAAAGAGAAAAAGAAGAATATTTCAATGTGTTTACCATCTCAGCGGGCGTATATTTTACCAAGCTTGGTTCTGAAGCCTTCATCTCTCAGTGCATCTACACACCTCCTGTTTTGTGTGTGTGTGTGTGTGTGTTGAGATGCCCTTGACCAAAATCAAGTGATGGAGCGTGTTGGACTGTATCTGCTTTGAAAATTAATGCCAAGAGGTCTTATGCAGGGGCTTTCTATTG
The DNA here is from genome assembly GCA_028564865.1 of Zenarchopterus dispar. NCBI lineage: Eukaryota > Metazoa > Chordata > Actinopteri > Beloniformes > Zenarchopteridae > Zenarchopterus > Zenarchopterus dispar. The sequence continues at coordinate 3,465 of JAOWBL010002169.1, forward strand.
TACGCTTGGCTGTAGTCATAACAGAAGTATGGAGAGAAAGTGAAATGTTAAAACAAAAAATAAAGTTCACTCTGGAATGCAGAAATATACAAACATGCAGCCCAAAATCAAAGTAAAAGGTGGAAAAGAAAGGAAAATAGAAAAAAAAAACAGACTTTTATTGCATCACAGACATTGAGCATGTTTTTTTTTCTCATCAAAACATGCTTGTTAAAATTCATAATTTTTTTTCCATTTTTGGCCTGTAACACAATCTGAAATACTTTGTAAAGTTAAAGCTTTCACTATTTTCTAATGGTGCTAATTCTCATTAATACCTTTGCAACACCCTGGCTTTTAGGATATGTGTGATTAACCATTTTTAAATGTCATTTTTATCACGTTTCCATTAAGCATTTCTTAAGGTGTGCAGCAGCATGGTGCCGCAGTTTTCATCTTTGCTCTTCAAAGAGTGTTTTAGGGGGAACTATTTTTGTGTATCATCCCAGCTTTTTTAAAAACATAAATAAAAGATGTATCGAAAAGCTCTTAAAATCTTTTGTGGCCATTATACTTTTTGTTATGGTTTGAAGCAAAGCCCAAAACCCTAGGAGGACTGCACCCTGGTTGTTCCGAATTAAATGGTTAACATCTATCATACTATATACTATATACTAAAAGTATGTATTTATATACTTTTCAATAAATATTGAGTTCACTGCTCATTATTCTTCTTTACTATGTCAGCACTTCTTGAGTCTCTGAATTCAGAGTCTTGAATTCACTAAAGAACGTTATACATACATAGCTTTTCAATTCTGCATTGTCACTGGACATGAAAACTTTATTGCAACTTCATTTCCAGGTGTCAGTTGGTAGGTAAAAAAAACAAAAAACTTTTGTTTTTTACTTTTAAATTCCATTGTGTAATATAAACTCAATAAACCCCTAGCTTTGATGTTAGATTTTCTTTTTTATTTTGTTTATTTATTCTACATTTTTAAAGGTTAATATCAAAAATATTAATATCTTTTTTCTATGGGTTAGGGTTAGGGTTAGAGTTATTTTACCAACATTTCAATATTGTTATGCAATGTTGAAAAAAAAAAAAATCAAGTTTGCAAGTTTGTTGGCTAGACACAAAAAAGAGAACACTTCCTCCCTAAGCCATCAAAACCATGAAATTCCACTCAAAAAGTCTAGTAACTGTTTAAGTGGTTTTTAAAAAAATTTTTTAAAGCTAATTAAATTGGAGCAGCAGAAGTGGGGAGCTTCCACTTTTTACTACCTTATGCAACGTAAATACCAAAAATGTAGAGCTTTTATTTAAAAACATGTTACCAGTTGTATTGTCTTGTAAATTTGGTAAAAGCACAAACACCAGGATTTGCAATCCAAAGCAACTGGCATGAGCCAAGACCTTTCAACGGTTTGATGATCACATGAAATGAAAATGATAAACCGGTTAGATGGTCCTTGGTTGATGATTAATGGGACTTTGGAGCTACTTGTTTAAGCTTAGATAATGAAGAAAAGAAGAAAAAAATTGTATTGAAACATTAGATTAGGTCTTTTTTTGCCATCCTAGTGATATTTGAGCTTTGTTTTCACGTGATCTTTACGCATAGTAGTTAGCATCCTTCTTAAGTATATGGATTTTTATTGTCAGGTGCTGTAATTACCTCAGTGTTTTTTCTTTTTAAATATTTTAATACATAGGCTAGGAACGTCAACAACATCCTTCCCAACTTCAAAAAAGAAAAAGAAATCCTTCTATGGTGTCCTAAACAGTGGCATCATGAATGTGACCTTGAAGTCTACCACAAGTCCAACATTAATCTTCTGGAGAGGGTTTTCAAGGGTTAATTTGCTTTCATCTCAGTTTATTTGTTAGTTTGCTGTTTGTAGATTGATGCAGGTCTTACTTGTTATAGATGGTGAAATGTTTAATCCTGGTGGTGGAAGGGGCCTTCTGATTGGCTGAAGTCTGTGGCGCTGTTTATCTGACAATCCGCAGTCCCTGATTGGCTATTTTTACCTGCCATGTTCATTTTAACTCACTTTTATTTGATGGTCTAAGACTGAAATGTTTTAGAGGCCCGTATCTATCAACTCAGGTCTACCTACTCCCTTTTCTTTTAAAGGTAAAGGGATCGCTTTGAAAATTATATAACATTTGGGATCGACGTAGAGCTCTGTAATAATGGCTGGGATGACTGTAAATTATGATTTTCTGAATAATTAAACTAATACGATAGCAGTTTAAAAGTTTTATTACTCCTGTGAATTGAGGAATGTTGTGTATCTGACTGTTCTGAATCTCTGTTCCAGTCAGGTGTTCCCTCATGGCTTACCTGATGAGTTCACCCTGATCTTCACTGTGGCTTTGAAAAAAGCTGCCCTTAGGGAGACCATCTACCTCTTTCAGATATCTGATCAGGAAGGATACCCACAGGTATCACTCAGTGCTTTCTGCATTATTGCAACCATTCCCTGACACTCTTCTCTGTTCTGGTGTTATCATGCCTTCCCTCACTCAGTCCCTTCTTCCTTTTATTCTCTTCATTGATCTTTCACCTTTTAATCATCCCACTTTTTTCCTCTTCGCTTGCGCTTCCTCTCATCACATTTTTTGCATAGTCAACCACTTTCCCTTTCGATTTCTTTTCTTATGTGACATCTTTTCAATTTTCTCCTTACTTTTATCCCCTTTGCCTCTTGTCCTCCCTCGTTTTTCACAGGACACCCCCTTTGCTCTCTCTGTCTCTTTGTCTCCCCTCCCTTAGTCATCTCTCGCTCTCCTGTTTCATTCACCTTCATTGTTATTCATATGTGTTCTATGATGAAGGACTGTAGTCCCCCAGAAACCCAATAATCACTAAGAATCTGAGATCAGATTTAAATACTTAGTGTGTGTGATGGATGGAGGCTAAGTTGCCTCATTAGGAGTGATTGATTGGCTGTACTTCTGGTGTGTGTAATTAATATGTCTTTCCTTTTACCTCTCTTTTCTAGTCTGTTCTGCACTTTTGTTTGGTGACAGTCTTGTGTTGCACCATGAATCAGACAACATAAAATATGACAGACTTTACCTAGTCTCCACTTTGTACAAACTCACCTCTTTCTTCTTCATACCCTCCACCCTTCTCTGTGCCGTGACATTTTCATCTGCTCCCAGCTCTCAGTGGACCTCAATGGTCCCGAAGGCAGCCTGTCCCTACGAGCCAGGGGAGGCGACCCAGCGGCAGACCTAGTGAGCGTCATTTTCACTGGGGATGGGGTGAAGGCTCTGATGGACCTCCGCTGGCACAAGCTGGCCCTTAGCGTGCAGCATGGCGCCGTCTCCTTCCATGTGGACTGCAGTTCCATTGAGACAAAACCCCTCGAGCCCCGAGTAGCTGTGCGAACAGACGGACACACGCTGCTGGCTGTTCGGGCTTCAGATGCTGGCCCAGTGCAAGTATGAAATAAATAACACTGTTTTACACAAATAAATTGGCGCCTTTATAGTCGCAGGTTTTTATTATATGCAAGAGTTTATTAGTGACTTACTTTTCTGCAGTGTTGGAACACTGCACACAACACACTTAACAAATGTTTATATTTGAGTCAACAGACTGATTCCTTGTCAACTCCGATAGACATGAGACGCATCTGTCACACACCTCAAGTTTTCATTAAAAAAAAAAAAAACAGGCTTTCTCTCAGATTTAACACTAACACCAACAGTGTGTACACAAGACACAATCCTGTACACAATTCTACATTAGATTTGTTCTTCTTTTATAAATAAAACTGAAATTCCCTCTTAATTTAATTGGATAAAAATCCTCCTCGTCTTAGCTGGGCTCTTATTGTGAAAGATGCACAAACATATAGCAGATTGGACAAGTACGATGTGGTTTAGAATGACTAAATCAAACAGTAAGTAAGAAAGATCATAATTTTTCGTGTACCAGTCTGATAAATTTAATCCAGGCATTTATTTACTTGTGTTGGCCAGCTGTCATTTTAAGACTCAGCTTTTCTTTGAATATAGGTTTTTATTTGAAGAAATTTGATTATTAATTCATGGAAAAGCAGAATTTTAACATTTATATATCCATCGATTATTTTTCTTTTTATAAAAATTAATAGAAAAATAAAGTATAAAAAGAGAACACTTAAAAATAAAACCCAGTCTAGAGTGACACTTTTTTTTTTGTCTTTTATTTTATGTTTTTTTTAAGCTCACAGCTCAAACTTTGACATTGGGGGGAAAAACAAGAAAAGACAAGGAAAACTATTATTAATATTATGAAATAAAAAAGCAATGGGACATAGATCTTTGAAATGTACTAAAAAAAAAAAGAAAAAAAAAGTAAAATCTAGACATGAACACCACACTGGAAGCTACAGTCATTAAAAACAATTAATTTTATAATTTTCTTTCAGTAAAAGTGTGACTTTTTCATTAAAAAAACCCAAAACGTTGCATATTGAAGACCTTAAAAAAAACATACATTAAACATAAATTTGTGATTGCCCTATCTTACAATGTAAATGTCATCTAAAGTGATGATTTGAAAGTATGTTGACCTTTATTACATCTGTGTAAAAGGAAGAATGTTTCTGAATCGTTGTGAGAAAACCAAATTATCTTGATGATATCAGCTTCAGTGTAATATATCTCCAAAATATGGAATTTTAATGACATACCTGGCTTTTTTTCCATTGTTACATAGACGCATTTATTCAGCTGACAGTACACAGTGAGCTATTTCATGTGAACCCACTTTCCTGTAAAAGTCTTTGATTTGAGATGGTTCATTCTGTCCATGTGTTACTATGTGGGAGTTCTGTGTTATTTAGGTTTTCTGTTGTGCTTTTATAGAAAAGAAGTTATGCCTGGAGATGTTGCACACTTATACAATCTCGACTCAAACAGTGAGTTGCCCTTTTAGAATATAGCTATTGGGAAGTGGAACTACAAATAGTGATAAACAGTTAACTGGCTTAATTAAAATGCAGGAAAGGTATTTAGTTAGTACAGAGAAGAAGTATTCATACATGCACAGACAGATGCACATGCTGACAAATAGCTTTCCCAATACTTTATATAAATGAGAAAATAATTGGCTCTCTTAATCTTGTTTATTGCCTCATTTAAACTCATGAAATAAATAAAAAAAGAGGAAGTTAAAGCCACCTGAATGCAAAATACCTCATATTTTAATCTTCCTTCTTTGTCCCTCCTCCTGACCTCTTTCTCAGATGGATGTTCAGCAAGTGATGCTGTACTGTGACCCCTCACTTGCCATCCAGGAGGCGTGCTGCGAGATTCCAGGAGCTCGGGTGAGAATGGAAGCCCTCGTTAATTGTGACTAACAAAAATAATAAAACACCGAAGTACAGAGCAGAGACTGTTCTGACTCTTCCTCTGAATGTTGAGCTTCACTGACGGTCCTGTCCCCTTTGTTTAACTGATAAAAACAACTAATTTAGTTTTTTACAACCTCTGACTGAAAACCAACCAGAAGTTATAGTCGGGATGTAAAACACTGAACAAAGTGTTGGTAGAGTCAATAAAGCAAACAATGTAAAAAAGTAAAAGCAAAAGAGGTTTAAATTTCCACTTCCTACAGTGAATGCAACATAACTATTTGTCATAAAAAGGTGCAATAATATACTTGTTTTTTGATCTTGAAAATAATTTTAGTTTGAAATCTGCATGCAAAAATTCTGCAGATAAAATGCACAGGGAGAGCTTTTTTTATACCAGACCCATCATTTTGTCACTTAACTTTCAGTCCTAAAAGAACAAGAAGCTTAGAAGGATTTTATATAACTTCTATTTTGTGTCCCACAAAAACTGCGATAAGCAAAGCTTTTTGTGCCATGATTATTTTAGTGTCTTCTCCATTTCTTTGCCTTTATAGTTCTCTGTCTTTCTCTTGCCCATCCACATTTTTTTATTCTTCTGTGTTTTTCCTGAGCTATTGTTTGGGAAACTAAGAGAAAAGCCTCATAAAATAGAAAACAGATTCAGTGGATTAACAAGTGCAGCAGCGTGTTCGGGTATGAGAGGAATTGGAAACTGCCAGTTCTTGGATTTATTTTTTTAAGCTATAAATATTTTTGTACTTAGTCAACTTTTTGACAGAATTCTCCGGGGTGTCTGTGCTTACTGCTCTCTTTGTGCCTGCACATGTCTCCTTTTCACAACCAAGTGGATGTGTAAGTAGGGACACGATCAGGGTGGGAAGATTCCTCAAAAATATGAAAGTCAAGTCCTCTGCAGGAACGACTGCATGCTGTAAAATTGATTAAAGGCGCTTAAGGAAGAAAGCTTTTTCTCTTTTGCTTATGCACGTGTGCTGCGGGGCTCCCTGCAAGCTGCATTTAAATCTCAGCTGAGAAGTGAAAGAGCAATTGTTCAAAAAAGTGCAGATGCTCCCACACCTCTCGTGTCTGTATCCATTTAGAGACACAAATAAAAGGATGAAAGTGCATAATGTTACACGGCTAAGGAACATAATTTGAGATGGCTTTTAAGGTTTGACTAGAGAAAGTCTTTCAGGTAGTCTGTGGTTTATTTCAGTTGTGCGTCGCATTTCATTAAAATAGAGCTAATTAGAATATTTCTGAACAATGCTAACAGGTTGACCTTTCAGATTGTCATAACACGAACTATTCCCTCCATGCTTTACATTTAATTTCATCATCTGATAAGAATGGTGCCCACTATGTTCATTTTCCCATTCCTCTGGTTTAAATTAAAATGTCTGCAAAGTAAAATGATAATCCCGTTGTTTATGTAAACATTAAGGGGACTTCGCCAAACCAGTAACAAAGTGGTCTTTTGACCTGCCTTGCAGTGCCCTCCTGATGCCCCCAAGAGCCGGCGTGCTGCAGAAAATGAGCTCGACACCACATTTAATCAGGTAAATCACAAATAAGCAGCAAAGACACACACACAACAATGCTTTCAAACAGAAAGAAACACATGATCACAAACATACCAGCCTGACCCTGTATCTACACATTTTTATTGTTAAAATAAAAGGTAATGGATGTTGAGTAGTGAGAATGGATTTTGAAGAGTGGAAAAGAAGTTTAGTAGTTCGGAGATGCTTGACAAAAGGTTGGACATCTGGGATGAAGTTGAGATGCGGAGTATGCCAAAAGGAGCCCAGAGGACAAAAAGACACAATTTCAATGTTGTTTTAAAGACTGCAGGTTGACTGGCTCAGAGAGAGTCAGCAACAAGAACACTGTGAGGGAATGTGAGAGGGGAATTGTTTTGACAGTTTGATGTGTAAAAGAAAAATTGTTGAAATTCACAAGTACCTTAAAAATGGACTGATGTGAAGTTGTAAAGAGAATTTCTAACTGTGATGGACATTACGGATGCTGCATCCTCCAGGCCAAGTGGGCGAGGGACTGTCTGTGATCAGAGAACAGTAAAAAAAAAAAAAAAAAAAAATCAGCTTCTTTTGGCTTGGACAGCTCGCGCAGGAGTGACGCAAAGGAGCAAATACTGCAGTTTCACTGTCGAACATCTGAAAAGCATATCAGTCACAAATTAGAGCAAATCTTCCATCAGGAATGATCATAACATCAACTCTCCCACCAGGAAAAGGCTAAACTCACACGTCAAACAGACTGAGCTGTCTCAGATGCTTCTGCTGGCAAACAAACTTTGGCCGGTAAGCCAGCTGCTGTTGATACTTTCCTTTGAAAGTAAACAGTCAAAGTAGGGTCAGAGCAAGGTCAGAGCAAGGCATATGAATTATTCAAAAGTTCATATAAAACAGAAACAAAAAATATTGCAAGGTTATCATTCATATTAAACTTGACATTGTTATTTATGAAAGCTTGTAGCAAAATAACAAGAAAATAAGTTCATGAGATGATGGGGTGGATCAGATTTCTACTTTTATCTTTAAACACTGTAAGAACTTATTTTGTAAGTAAGAAAAAAACTTGTTTGAAGGAAATTAGAGGACCATTTTTGACTAGTTTGCTAGTTTTAGGAATTCTAGTCAAAGAGAGATTTTCTAACCCCATGGACAAAGACGTTTTTGCTCAAAACAAGACGTTTTTGACTAGATTTATGGAATGCTATTCTTACTTCCAGAGGTGCTGGTTTTGCAGTGTAGCTGATAACTTCAGCAGGAACTTTTATTATTGCTGGATGCCTGATATGTATGCCCAAAGTTACTTACTTGAGAGCATTTTAGTTGAGCATTTTCTGTCCTCATGCTCTGACGTGCATTATGGAAGCCAAGATTCCAGCATCCAGATGTTCCTGAGCTGTAGCCCGACATCCATTAAGTTAAACCTTACTCAGGATTCCTTTGGGGTTAACTATTGGCAAAATACCCTTTATGTGAATGTGCATTTGTTGGCTAATATGAATCATTTTAAAGAAGCCTTCAAGGTAAAAACAACCAACTGTCTCATGAAAGTCTTCTGATGCTCCACAAAGAGCACTTAAACTACACCAGCTGATGTTCTAGAGTAATGCATGAGAATCTCAGCAATCCTGTTGCTGTTTGAGTTGAACTGTGGAAGGAGAACTATAGATGGGAATCTCATTTGCTTTCCTGCAGAGTGGATGAAAAGGTCAGTACGACTAACAGTAATCCAGTAAATATTCCAGTCGGATTGCTCTGGGATGTTTGTGCGCATATTCTGTGTGAATGGAAATTCAGAGTTTCTTCAGAGTGCTTTTTTATGAGTTTCTTTGATTTCTGGAGACCATGTATTTCTATAATAAGCAGTTTCCAAAATCCCTGCTTTTATCATTCACAGAAAACATCCTGTGTGTCTCTTCTGTGACTTTGTGCACTGACACTAATGCGGGTGTGAGTGCTCTGCCAAAAAAAGCTCCGGATCACTTCTCCAGCTTGCCTTTAAATGGGCCTTGTCCTGAAAGTTAAAAGCAATGCAGCACACATTCGTGCTTCCCAAAATCTGTGTAAGATGGAAGTGTGGAGCATCAGCGTGAAGGGAAATGAACTGTTGTGCAGCACACAACACACACAGCCTATGGAGGCATTAATGTTTCTGTTTATTATAAGCAGAACTTTTGAAGCTTTTCTACAGCAACTTGTTCAATAAATGAAAGCTGAAGAGATTTTAAAAGCCTCAATTTCTATGTGTAGTCAACAGAGGAGCAATAACACAGATCTCTTAACATCTGAGATCAGCTATTTTATGCTCCTTTTAGATGTCTCATATTGTGTTTTGTTGCAGGACCATGTTGATAGATGTGTTGAAAAACTAAATCCAATAAAAAATGCTGATCAGAAGCCTCTCAGATGTGCTTATATCAGAAAAATTACTGAGATTTTACTGTTTCTTGCTCAGTTAACTGTAGGATGTAAGCTTTGTTTTTATTTGCAAATATAGAGGAGGTAACTGGAATACCAGGTGTAAACGTGCTTTTAGATCTGTCCATGTGTGATGGGATCAATCAAGATGAATAATAATACTAGGCAGGAACAGTTCCAGCGTCTGCCCACAAGTGTGACATAATTGTCTGTACAATTCCTAAAGGAGATATGATTCATTACTTTAAAAGTGCTGGTAGTTGGATGGTAATGCTTCATACAGGAGTAAAAGAGAGAAAGAATGTGCTTTAAGGTTTGACTAAAGAGATTTTACTAGTTCTTCCTTTTATATTTTATGTTTCATCTTGTTCCAACTCTTCATCCATTCATCCCCTAATAATATTTACAGTCAATGAAATCACCAAAGACTGAAACATTTGGGTGTTGCTCTTACAGTTTTATACACATAGGCTCAGGATGCTGTCTTACATTTGGGAATTTTCATTTTTGTCATGAGTATTTATTAGTTCTATTGACTTCAGTTCTTCATGGCTGCTTCACCAGGTCAGGGAGATTTAACAAGTATAATTGATTACTCTGACTTATAGCATTGAACCTTTAGACTTAACCTCAGCTCCTCATGATGTTAAAGTACTTCTTTTTGCAACACTATACAAAAAAGATCTGGTACAGGGTTATGTGTGCATCAGCTTTGAGAGGTGACAGATCTCACCATCGGTGTGTCTTATCTTCCAGATCTTTGTTTTTTTTTTCAAAACTTACTTTAAACTCAGTTCCCACTGTAAAGGTCATCTTGTATTCAGTCTTCTTTGTTGCCTTTTTCCCTCAGTGTCTATCGACATGGCTTTTTAAGATAACGCCCAATAACACCTCAAAAATTACTTCTTAGGTATTAAATCCAGTTAAATTTTCTGTTCTTTCTGTTCTTGTTTCCACTAGGACATTTTTGCATCCAAGGATCTTGCAGAAAAAGTAAGTTTTATACTTCACACCCGCAGACACACATGTGATTTAACATCAACGCTTTTTAAATGAGACCTGTTGGATACCATCCTGGCTTGAAATAATAGGGTAACATCATGTCAAGGAACTTTCATTTAAAAAGATAAATCCATTCTCTTTTTGCACTCTGGTTTCCTTCCACAATCAAAAAGAGGCACTCAGCCCAGGCTATCTATTTCAACTCAGTTCATATTAGAGAGCCATATAGAATAGGGAAAAATTGAGGTACCCAGTTTAAGGAATTGGCAGACAAACTGAAACACCTCCTACACACACACACACACACATATATATATGTGT